>CATIWQ010159668.1:0-25572 GCA_949673415.1 Euphorbia schlechtendalii
CAGCTCAGGCAAAAATTAGGACACGGTGAGGAATAGAGGGACCACGAGTTAGAAAACTTGCTGTAGGCTAACTTGCGGTAGGAATCAAATCATTGGAAAACTTGTACCCTTTTAAAGCCGTTCAATGAAATGTGCTATGTTTGTATAGATTTATGTTTATGTTTATATGAATAGTGTGCATACAGAATATCGCAAGTAAATAAAATTTGACAAAATTTCATAATCCAAGAATAAGTAAAAAATACTAGTCAGAAAAGAAATGGCTAAAACAAATAAGATCTAAGGGTGCCAGTCATTCCACCATGCACGCTTCCTTGAAGTATAAGGGAGGGGGTCCAAACCATTTTCATCCCTCTCCCACTCACGAGACACCATAAAGTGCTGATCAGCATCGAGGAGAACCTTAATCTCACCAAGCCATTCATGGTAGAATTCATCAGTATCTGTGGTCTCCGGGGTAGTATAATCCAACATAACAAATCGAGCACGTGCCCAAAGCCTCTGTATAGCATCCGAAGTGTCAGGATTGAAGTCGTGAAAATGGGTTGAACATAGAGATGTAGGAGCCCGTTGTTGACGCCCATACTGCCTACATAGATGAGAAGGGGAATAGGACGTAACACTAAACAACCTCATCAACAAAACACCAGAGTCATGGAATCTCCAACCAAGGGTTGAGCCAATGAACCTCAGAAGCTTGGTAGGAGCCCAGAATCTCGACCCAAGCACCTTGGCTCAGCGAACGATGGTCCTTCCTAGTGAAACCTCTAAGACCATAATGCAAAGGGAGGTATCGAGCCTTCCCTAAGCGTGGATCAACAGTCAAGCGAAGCTTGTACAACAGCCATACCTACGCTAATCCATTTATTTAAACAAACAACGAAAATCATGAAAGAAAGAGATGAGGAAAGAGAATTACCTCTAGTGAAGTAAAATGGTCTCTTGCCAAATCCTGATTCACCAAAGTTGTGTCTAGGTGAACCAGACTCTTAGCCAAGGCTAAAGCTGTAGGAGAAAGACTTGTGAAGAGTGGGTCAATGATAGACAGCAAGGGGAAAGGCGCAATCGCGCCAACCCCAAAAACGAACTCGTCCAGAAGAAGTAGAGTCACCATCGAGGGCCAAGATAGATGACTACTAGGTGTATTCTCACACCAGCTAAGGACAGCTTCAACCCGGAAGCCACCAACATCAGGGTGAGCTGACAAAAAGCGCCCACTGGACCCCAGGTTCCACAAACCCTTTAGCTTATCTTCACCTCCAAATTGGAAAGAATGAAAGGCGAAGGATAGTCTCACGAGGGATATTGGCATCGACTCCTTCGGAAAAGGGAGCCCCAGGATAGCTTGAAACTCCTCAACCAGGGGGCAAAGCTCGAAGTTGGTGAAATGAAAAACATGAGTGGCGGGATCCCAAAACTTCAAAGCAGCACGAATGAAAGCTATTTTCACAGGCCTGAAAGCAAGGTATTGAAGACCCCGCAGACCAAAGGGCTCAATCCTTTGCCAATCGGGTCCCCAAACGATGCAGAGAAAGACCCTAAGGCGCTCATTATAGGTCGACATCAGAAAGGAAGAGAGCTAAAGAAAATCCCACAAGACCGGTGTTGCCTACACATATTAACCGCATACATTAGCATTAACATTCATACATACATATATGAAAAACATTCACAAACAAGCAAGCATATTCATAAAACAAAACACCACATGTGGGGACTCGGCACTGCAAAAGGCCGAAATTCCCTTTTCTTTTATAAATTAGAAGTCTTTTTAAGATTCTACAAAGCAGAGCTATATAAAAAGTCCGGTTTGAAAGGAGGAATCTAAAACTAAAGCTAAAAGGAAACTCCTAAGCATGTGCCGCCTACGCTTTATCTCCACCCACCGGATCTCGAGGCAACATGATAGATATCTCAAAAACCTCAACACCAAATCTCCCGGCAGCACCACCTGCTGAATCAGACACGGGAGGAGGCTGGGGAGCATGAAGAAAATCGGCATCCCATTCTGGAGAGAAGAGTCGCCCAGCATCTAGGTCATCAAGTAGGGAATCGATATCAAATGTAAGAGGCTGGTGAGGACCCGAGGTGGAAGCCCGCGCTGTTGCTTGAGCCTGCTCTATTGCAGCATTCTACCGTAGCAACTCCTGATACTGAGCTTGCAAACTCTGGTGACTGGCTTCCAAACTCTGGTACTGAGCCTCCAAACCCTGGTAATGGACTCCCAGCTCCTGGTGACTAACCTCAAGGCCATAATAGCGAGCATCTAGACCCTGATGGCTGATATCCAGTGACTGAAAGCGATCGTCAAGCTCCTGCTAGCACCGCTCGAATTCCACGCTCCTCGGTTCCATATCCTATAGTCACAAAACATGTCACGAAAATCAAAACCATGTATAAAAAAACTTGACATTTCATGCATCGCATATGACAAGATGAGAAATACAACATACAAGTGTAATCCCATCCTGTGAAATCATCAAGTCCCTCAATGCAAAAGAATGTCGGGCCACCCGATCCATTTCCTCATGTGCGACCTGTAAAAGGAAAAGAGTGAGTAA
This sequence comes from Euphorbia schlechtendalii, assembly GCA_949673415.1. Classification (NCBI taxonomy): domain Eukaryota; kingdom Viridiplantae; phylum Streptophyta; class Magnoliopsida; order Malpighiales; family Euphorbiaceae; genus Euphorbia; species Euphorbia schlechtendalii. Next base: position 2,562 of record CATIWQ010159668.1, read on the forward strand.
ACAAACGTCAAGACATCCCCAAACATCGTTGGCAATCTAAAACTCACATGAGTGGTGTCGGAAGCGTCGTAGGTCAACGTATGGGAGCTCGGGGGAAGAGGCACCTGCCGTGAGGTTCCTATGGAATCCATCAAGTAGAATGTAGAGTCAAGGGGAACTGCAAACCTCCCCTCTATGACGCCTGCAGATGTACTCGCATCCCCAGCCGCAGCATTCAAATCGGGCACGTGAACCCTCTTCCGGGTAAATTCCTACAAAGACAGATAAACAGTTATAAATGGGATCAACATGGGTAAAATAATTAACACATTTCATAGCACCTGCACCGGAACCACCATCAACTCTCAGAACCCTAACACGAGCAGCGAGACGCTCCCTAATGAAGGCCTCGTAGTCCCCACACAGCCTCGAGAGCCTCATGCCATGATCCTCAAAGAGCACCTCCTGCTCATCGGCATCAATGACCACCAGTGCGCATAGAATAGTCCGGTTGGAGCTGAAGGCGGAATGCGCCTCTCGGATACTGGCTTAGTCTGCCAGAAATGAATATGCTCTCCCAGGTACCACTCACGGTTCCTGGGCCCCTCAAGGATGAAGCGGTTGTGATCCACGTCTCACCGGATCTCCTTCGCCATATGATAGATTGGGAGACCCCTCCAAGTGTTGCGCTCCACCTGAAAAGAAAGAACAACAAAGTCAGAATAAGTTTAAAGATAAAAATATGATCACATCCATTGAAATAAGGTCCATCACCTGCTCAAGGGTTAATGCATAAAGATGCTGATAGTAACTAGCAGAATTTAAAAAATCTCCCACAAATGATGAGCAAATCCGCGCCATACACTTTGGGGCGTCAGCAAGCTGTGGGGCGGGGAGGAACTGATGATAGAAAGCCCATTCCTACAAAATGAAGGGATTAGTTAAGGTTAATCAATTAATAACCGACGTATACAAATCACAAAGTAAGCGAACAATACCTAAAGAACCATGGGGTAGCAATGTAGAGCATGAAAACGACCCCAAATGACTAAGTCAAGGGCAAAATAAGTCTGCGCCAAGATCGCCCGTGGCCAATTAAGGCCACTAACCCTGTCTAAATCTACTAGCGGCTCAATCAGCCCATAGTTGATATCGTTGTTTGAGACCGGGAAAAATGTGACACTCAACAAGGTGGTAAAAAATGAATGGACGTACAGAGGAACCTCGGCCTCAAAAATAGACTATCAACCCGTCCAGTAGTCAAATAACACACCATAACTCAATGCCTGACCTTGAGGGTCAACACCGAGCAGGTCGATTACAAGCAGTGAGAACCTTGAAGAACAGCTCCAAAAAGGCGTCAAACTGGATCACAGTACCAGCCCATGGTAGACTAGTGATCACCACGATATCAGAGGGAGTAATGGTAACCTCCCCGGTTGGAAAGTAGAATGTGTGCGAAATGTCGCACCACCTCTGAGCAAGCACGACCGATGTAGCATACGGTAATAAAGTAGGTCGTAAGGATCGGGCCAAGGGACCGAAGTTGGTGGCCTCGATGGCCTGAACAAGCTCAGGGTGAGAGGAATCGTGATGATACCACACTTGGATTGTAGAATACCCACCAATAGGATGTAGCGTGGGGGACTGCAAAACAAATTAAACGCATTTTGTAATTAAACACAAAAAACGGTGAGAAAATCACAGAAAAAAATACTTCCTTTCAATAATTTTAGTCCAAAACATGTTTGGATTCCCAATTTTAACATTTTCAAATCGTTCTTTTTCGTATGTTTAAAAAAAAATGGGTCCGCAGATATTATCGGGTCTAAAATAAATTTAGAACCCGAGTTCTATTATCTTTTAGATAAATATTTTCTTCAAAGTTTTTTTTTATCCGAAAGACGTTTGGATTGCGAGCTTTGATTATTTTCCAATCTCTTTTACAAAAAAAAAGAAACCGGCAAGCCTTCGTGCTGCTCCAGGCATCTCTGGCGAAGGACCCGAAAGACCCTCGCCAGAAGGCCTGGCGAGGGTCCTTAAGGGACCCTCGCCAGGTGGTTTGGTGAGGGTCCTAAGACCCTCGCCGGAACGTTTGGCGAGGGTCAGACCCTCATTGAATTTCCTTGTTTCCGCTAGAAAAATTTCCGGCGGACCTGATTTATTTTTTTGTTTATTTTTCTAGGATAAAATTCCGTGACATGATTTAATGATCGGTTCCAATCTAGTTTCTAAACAGAATAAATTGCACTAAAAATGATAAATAAGAATGTTATTGACAAATACATCGGTTTGGGAAAGGTGAGGCTGAGCTGGAAAGTCAGGATCCAACGTCTCTATAGGGGAAGTAATTGTAAACCCCAGCATAGTGGCGTATGCGGCGTCAATATCGACATAAAATACACCGGGATCATTGGTAGGCTGAGGAACGAGGTGAGTGGTAAGACGGAGTGCCCTGCCAGCAACCTTCAACAGCATGATTTCTAGAGAGAGGGGAGAGTGAGCGTGTTTTAGAGAGATGAAGAATGTGAAAAGTGAAAAAAATAAAGGAAGGGGAGCCTTATTTATAAAGAAAATAAATGAGCCCTACCTATTTATTTATTATTTTCCAATGGGAGCCTCCTAACACTACGGAACGATGCATGGGATACCCCCAATATTCCTCAAACTCATTTAATTTATTTATCAATGTTTTAATTTTTAATTGAAGGGGCAAAAATTTTTGCTCCTCATAAACTCAATCAAATAATTAAAACATTCATCATGAAATATTGATTAAAATTATCTTCTTGATTTGACATAGAGAACAAGCCGAAATCCTACTAAGGAAAGATTGCATTTATGCATCAATCTCCAATTATTCCAAGGGGTACACAATGAGCTCAACCGAAGAATGAAATGGTTACCACTAATTGGACGTTGCAGAAAGAAATGGTTGACTCGCACAAAAGGGGCATCAAGAACCAAGGGATTTCGAAGAAAGAAACAGATAATCTTATGAAGACACAGTGCCAGAAAGGAAGGCCTATTTTATCAATTGAGAATAGAAAATAACCAACCACACCGGTCAGGTATTCTCTCTATCCCTCTGCTCTTTTGGTGTGATAACATTGGATATACAACCAGTAATTATCACATGAGGGGTAGCTGTGAGCATGGGATTTTATACCATCTTGCATGTTCGATGATGATGGCTTTTTAGGGATTTTATCCTTGAATCACGCAATATTTGAGTATCCTGACATATCCGAATGGGAATCCTCCTTGTCACTAATTCAAAAGGATGTTTTAGATAAAATTATTTAATTCAGAAATTAATTAACTAAATAAAAAATATAAAAAAGAAATAAAAAAATAAAAAATATTAATTAAAAAATATGAAAATACAAGAAAAATTCGAAAAAGAAAACCCGGGGGGACTGAATCCGGGGCCGGCCTCACTGGCGAGAACCTCACCAAACTTGGAGAGGCAAGGTTCGCCAAGCTCTTGGCGAGGCCTTGCCAAGGACACGGCAAGGAGCCTCGCCAAGCTTTTCTCCGACGAGGCCTCTCACTGGAAAAACTTACCTTTTTTGGACTTTTCAGGATTTTCCTATAAATAGTCGGGTCATTTTCGATAATCAGGATCCCAAAAATTAACAGATAAAAATATAACTTTCAGCACCGCTTCCAAGAATTAAAATGAACATTTTTGGACTTCTACTACAATCTTTTCACCTAAACTAAAGGATGAAGAGGATTCCTCAATGATCGATCGGATATCTTCAAAGTGGATCTATTCAGTAAGGGTAAGCCTTTGAGTTCCTAGAACAGCAATTCCCATGCTTTCAGTGTTTAATTTCTTCTTCTGATTTCATCTGTGAACCTATGATTTTAATTACTTTTATTTTATTTCAACTGTTGTAATTGTTCTTCATCTTTTTCTTTATTAAAAGGAGATGTATGTTAGAACGCCCCCACGAAGGGAATAAAATGTATTCCCAGATAACATACCTCATCTTTTGCCATGCAAGCATTTTCATTAATTAAAATGAGCAACCAATGTGCTAATAAAACGGACGGTTTTATTTAAATAACAAACACAATGTCATGATTGATTTTTTTAGGCCACACGAGCCTCGCTAAATTCAAAATCGAACATATGTGTTATCCCCTGTGCTAACCTTTGTGGATGCAGGTAGATTAGGATTAGTTGTATGTTTAGGATTTCAATTTTCCTTCGGGTATCACAAATTGAATTTTTGGGAAATGTAATTAATAGGTTAGCGGGCTGTTGCATCCCCCGATTTTTTAAGCCTTGTAATTCTCATTTTTTCGCTTTTACTTTTCGCATTTACTTACTATTTTGTGGATGGTTTATTTTTCTGTTTTGTGAATGATTTATTATTTCACAATACGTGAATCATGTATTTAACTCTAAAAATGATCTAAGTGTGAATATGCACAATTAAAAGAACACGGTTTTCTGTAGATGTAATTTAATGTGATGCAATGAGAAATAAGCAACTTATCCCGGACCCGAATCTCTGTGTCTTAGTGGGCCATCCCCCGGACATTAAGCCTCACAGGACTCTAATTCCTAGAAAGAGCTAATCCAGGTGCCGACTCCACACTAAGAGATAGCGGATTCAGGTTCGAACCGATCTTAAAATGTTTTCACCTTTTTCTCTTTTTACCTATTTTTTCCCGAGTCCCCGACCCGACACTTTTCTTTTTTTTAAACACCCCGGTGGACCGCACCTCTCATCCCTCACGCTCTCGGCCCACCGCTCCGTGTCACCCGCTCATAAACGCATTGCAATAGAGGGTATTAGCCCTTAAGTCTAAGGTATTTCTATTACCGCGAAGCTTTCTCATGTACTAATCTGCCTCCTTGAGAAAAGGTAGTACTCGAGAGGGTGGAGCACTTGTTACCATATCGCATGTACCTCCCTCAACCCATTTGCGGAGAGGCTTGGAGTGTATTTTAGAGCAACAAGAATCTTCAACATCAACAACCCATTTACAAACCTCATGTAAATAAGCCATAAGCATTTTCCCTAGGGTGTTACCCAACAAACGACCATGCATTATATTTTCTTGCAGGTACACTCCTCAATATCTTCATGGTATTAAGATGAACCAAATTTAGGATATAGACTAGCCAAAAAGCCTACATGCGAGAGTTTTATAGTTAGAATTTTGGACGTTGTATGATATGTGCTATGTGTATACTACTTTCAATTTTCCATTGAACAAATGTCATGTTAACCACGATTTTTTGTGTAGACACTTGAACGCACACACTCACGATATTAAATGTACATATCATGTTATCGTCATCGATGTCACATACACTTAGACATAGTTGACACTTTAGATCGTGTCACCCTAGGATAACAAAAACCACTTATGAACATCACTCACCCCTTTTCAGCGAGATGTCCACTTGAAATCTCGCTATTAGCCTATACATGGAAAATATACCTTTCTTTTACTACGTGATGTCCACTTGACATTCGACACTTAGCCAGCAAGGGATAATAATATTTCCACCACATTACCACTTAGGAACATCACTCACCCCTTTTCAGCGAGATGTCCACTTTACATCTCACCATTAGCCTGTACATGGCAAATATACCTTTCTTTTACTGTATGATGTCCACTTGACATTCGACACTTATCCCGCTAGGGACAATAACATTTCCACCGCATTACACATGAGATGTCCACTTGACATCCAATTCACAACCCTTCTGGGGCAATTATACACACCAAAAGCCCAAACGGGGCAATTGTACACACCAAAAGCCCAAACGGGGCAAATACCGAACCAAAACCATTTTTTCCCACATTAAAGGATATACCAGTTGATATCCTAACCTAAGCCCACACGAGGTAAACTTACTTCAAAAGTCCTACCTTACCAAATAGCCAAGGATATATGCTTCATACCCGAATCATTCGCCAACACGAGGTGATAATTCACATATCCTCAAATAGTGATGACCACATAGGCATCCGAAACTCCACCCTAATTCGGTAAAATAACCCAATCAATCATTATATAGCTACATACATTAGTTGCTTTCATTTCATTAGGGTACACCACACTACCTACCCGAAATCAATTTCACCTCCTCATTCCATGAGACCTAGGGCATAGGATGAAACCTCAAACTTTTAACCTATTACCACACGAAAACTTGGTCATCTCACGATGTCACACAGACATTGTACAAATCTCAAATCCAACCCTTGTTGTTGGATTTTCATTTCCACATGTTTTCATCTTTATGACTAACTTGTTTGTTTCAAATGGATTGACATACATGTTATTTCACATCATGTCATGCTAACCCTTGTGAATGCAGCCATAACATTAAACATCTCATGCATTTCTCGCATCATGAGTCATGTCATGTATTTTACATGCACATTCTGATTTTCTGCTTGTATATCTTAGCTTGGAAAAGGCCTGCTCATTGCTTGGTGTGAGTTTCCCCAATCTTGGTCAACCTGGACGGGGTTCTGTACACTGACTCAAGTGAGGACTCGGGTTCTGATTCAGATTCAGTTTAACGCACATCTTTCATAGCTAATCCTTGAGAAGAAAGTTCGGGAGAGGATCACCCTGTCTTTACGGGATAAAATTTTCAGTAGTCATCGGTGAGCGCTAGGATTGCAGCTGCCTTGAATGCCTTTGCCAACAGTAAATAGCTAGCATTGCTCATTCACCAACACGTCGGGAGGGCCCAGAATGTACTGTCCAGCCCGGAGGTCACCCTTAACAACATCAATCCAATAGGGGGACCTCCCACCTCACACATGATCCACCAATTACCTTTTATTAGTTCAGGAAAGGACAAAGTCAACTAAACCAAAATCCATTCTTCTCTGGATAAACTATCCGGCCAGCATTCGTACTAGGGCCTTTCTATCAAGGAATGAACCAACAACCTATTCCCACTTGGAGTACGACGATCGCCTCACAGTTTTAGGCACCTCAACTGCCCCATTTTGTAGCATCTCCCCAGGGGTAATATAGCTCTTACCCAAGCACAGGGAACACCATGCTCCAACAACCAGGAATGACGAAACTATGGTAACAGTTCTTGGCAACTCACAGTGGTCACCTAAGGAACACATACCCTGCGCAATCGACAATCGAGGATGAAGATAGCTTTCCCCCAAACTTCGCAATGCCGTAATTTGAGAAGCACATAGGATCTGGCGATCCGCGCGCTCACTTATCGCATTATCAAATGGTGATGAGAGCATTAAGGGTCAGTGAACAGATGATGGCTAAGCTCTTCTTCGTCACCTTGGGCTACCCAGTCAATGAATGGTACAGCCACCTTCCGTTGGACATAGCCACTGATTTGAATCGCCTTGCTCAGGCTATGCTGGGGCATTATGGTTTCAACGCTCAGATAGAAACCACAATGCAACATATGGAGGATTAAGGCAAAGGCAGGGTGAGAGATTCAAATCCTACTATACACGTTGGATGGCTACACAGGTTAGGCTATAGACTCGTTTAACCCTACCGGAGATGATAACAAAGTTGTTGGATGGCGCACTGCCACCGTACAGGAACAAATTCAGATTTAATAGCTTCTCTAGCTATGAAGAAGTGTTTGAGAAGGTGTAGCAGATGGAGCACTTTGATCCCATGGACACATCTGGGGGGGCACTAACCCATGATGAATGATTACGTAATAATTTAGCATACAACTACTTTGCCTACAAGGCTTTTTGAATGATTTCTAAATAAATTGAACTTTGTTTATTTGCTTGATACTCTATCAATGACATCACGCATTCTCATAAACATATACATAATGTTTTAAGCACACGTGACACATCATTTCATGAAATTAATTTGGGTATAAATGGATTCCCCACAATAAATTCAAATAATTTATCTGTTGAGAGAAAGTGAGAGCCAAACACATGTACTTAGAAAACGCGTGATAGCAATTGCCTCATCATACAAGGATGAAAGATCAATGGAAAGATCTCCAAGCATGAAACGTCCACTAACTCAATCAAGAGAATGAAGCATGCAAAGATCAAAAGGATCGAAACCAGAATAAGGCCAAAATGTCGAGAAAGCAAGTTGAGACCAAACAACTGGTGCAAAGATAAAAAGGAGTCAGATTGTTGAATGCGTCAACAACTCCATCACATAGATCATCACCATTCATGGGATAATCAAACAAAAATCAATGCTAAAGATAAAAGGAGTCAGATCATTGAACACGTCAATAACTCCATCACACGGATAACCACCATTCGTGGGGCAATCAAGCAAAAGTCAAAATGACCAAAGCAAATTGAAGCTCCCCTAAAGGGTCAAACAACCTACACAATACCAAAGACAAAAAGGAGGTAGATCGTTGAACACATTAACAACTCCTTCGCATAGCTCGTTGCAATTTGTGGGGCAATTGAACTCAAAAGGGAATATTGATAATCAAGAACCATCATCACATACACCTCAAGCCAACAAAGCGGCATGAGCACCAATCAATCGTTGAGAATCGCTGAACGAGATAATAATTGAAGTCATGGACATGGACGGTAGTCGATTTACCAAATCAACCAAGTCTTACACAATTACTATCACGCATAGGTGAAAGAAATAAATCAATAAAAAGCGGTACAAACAAAAAAGTAAATTTGTAATTAGCCTGTCAATTAACACTCGATTAGTTGATAAAAAATTAGGGCTTCTTTTCAAAATAGAAAAAGAATAGTTCGCTGAGTTGAAAACTCGAAAATGGTGCTCAAGAAAAACTTAGGACATCGAGAGAACCACATTGGTTAGAAAACCTGAAAGGGCTAATTGATTGCAGAAGTCAAATCATTTGAAACATTTATACCCTTGTTAAGTTCATCAATGAATTGTCATTTTTGCTAAAGCTTTATGCATATGCTTATTTTGATTACTTGCATGCCAATGATAGAATATCGCAATTAAACATCCAAAAAAATAATAAAGAATAAAATGAAGAAAAATGAGTCTGCTGGATTGAAAACCTGAAAGGGCAGTCTAGGCAAAAATTAAGACAAGGTTCGATAGATTGAAAACCCGCAAGGGTGATCATTGTAAAACGTAGGACCAAAGAAATATCAAATTCATCATCTCCTCCTTGGAACGGTACGTGACATCATATACCTCCAACACTTCAGGCAAACGACTTCCAAGCGATCTTCGCCAACACACTTCAGGATCAAAGACTCATCTAGATTTTCTTTAGACTAGATCCAAGTTCTGAACTCGAATCTGATTTAACGAATCCATGGTTGTCACTCTGAGGAAGTCATCCATGGAATCCCTAATAAGATAAATCCTAGAGGCAACCATGCACCAGCACAAGAGAAGGCTCTTCAATGAACGAAGCCCATATCACCTACAACAAATGAATGTACATCATATGATAAATATTGTTCATGCATAAAAACATGCATACGTTACATATGCATTACGTTATTTATAGGTAAAGACGATGCCAAACCGGGGTAACACCGTCCCAGCAAACAAGATACTCCACCTCCACATGAGGAACCTACAACAAGATGATGACCCACTCAAGCCTAAAGTCAATTCAAGCCTATTTAGGTTTTGCAACATTGTGACACCACAAAAGCCCCATAAACAACGGAGCACTTTTCGGGACACCCTCGAATTTCTTATGAAACTCATTTCTTACACATGTTTTAATTTTTTATGGAAGGGGAAAAAATTTTTGCTCTAAATAAGCTCAATCAAATAATTAAAACATGCATCACAAAGTGTATTAACATTACACCATTTTTCTGATTTGTCACAGGAAGCAAGTCAACATCCTATTAAGGATAATCAAAACATAATCGAAGAAGGAAATAGTTATCTTGATGGCTAAAGAAAGAAACAGTCTCATTTATCAACCGATGAATGAAACGATTGCCAACCACTTAAGGGATGCCGCCTAAAGAAGCGGTCGACCCGCCCACAAGGGGCACCAAGTACCTAAGAGATCCCGAAGAAAGAAACAGACAACCCTATGAAGACACATCACTAGAAAGGAAGGCCTATGTTATCACCAATTGGGAACAAAAAGTCACCAACCACCTCGGTCAGGTATTCTCTCTATCTCTATGCTTGTTTCGTGTGATCATATTGGTTATACAACCAACGATGACCACACGAGGGGCAGCTATGAGCACGGGATTTTATACCAGCTCGCGTGGTCAATGATGATGGCTTTTCGAGATATTTATCCTTGAATCACACAATTTTCAATCGTCCGATGATCTTCAAATGGGAGACTTCCTTATTTCTGAATATAAAAGGACCTTTCTAATTTTTTTTCCTTTAATTTAGAAATTAAATAAAAACTACGAAAATACATAAAAAATCCGAAAACACCATGGAATACTGGATCTGGGGGCGTACATCACCAAAGGTGGGTGAGGCAAACCTCGCTAAAAGGCTTCGGCAAGGCACATGCCTCCCCAAAGAGCTTGGCGAGGAGCCTCGCCAGACTTGCTCTGACAAGCCTCCTTGTCGGAAAAACCTACATTTTTTGGATTTCTGAGATTTTCCTATAAATAGTCGGACATTTTTGGATTGAGGGGCTCAAAATTTCAAAGAAAAAAATACTGATTTCCACTGAAAAACACTACAAACAATGATTTCTTCATTTTTTCTAATATTTTCTTGGATCCAAAACACATTTGGATCCCACATTTCTTCATCTTAGAATCAAATTTCTTCTTAAATCCTTAGATATTCTCGGGTCTAAAACAAATTTAGAACCTGAGTTTGATTATCTTTTTTGATAAATAAACATTTATTTTCCAATTAAATTACAACTAAACAAAAATGAACGAGGAACGCTCCGAGGGATCGAATGGATACGTCAAAGTGCATTTATACCAAAAGGGGAAGCCTCTGAGTTCTTAGAATTGTAGATTATGTGCTTTCATCTCCTTCATCTATTTCTAATTTTTAATTGTGGACCTAGGAATTATTTTTATTCCTTATTATTGTAAATGTTGTAATTCTCTTCATCTTTTGTTTCTTTTTAATTTTTATGTTAGAATACCCCAACGAAGGGAATTAAAATTATTCTCGGATAATAGACTTCACCTTATGCCATGCAATCATTTTCACTAATAAAATTGATCAACATACGTGTAAATAAAAATGAACTATTTTTATTTAAAATAATAACTTTAACCATTGATGTTTTAATTAGGCCACACGGGCCTCGCTAAAATCAAATCGAACATACGTACAACATCTCATGCTAACCTTTGTGGGTGCAGGATAGATGTATGCCTAGGATTTTATTTTCCTTCGGGTATTGCATATATTTTTGAGAAAATGTAATTAATAGGTTAGCGGGCGGTTGCATCCCATGATTTTTGTAATTTTTGTAATCTTTACATTTCCGCATTTACTTACTATTTTGTGGATGGGTTTACTGGTTTTTCTATACATGAATCATACACATAAACTCCAAAAAATGACCTAAGTGTGAATATGCGTATCTAAGAAAATACGGTTTCTATAGATGTAATACAATGTGATCACATAAGAAATAAGCAACTTATCTCGGACTTGAATCTTTGTCTTAATGGTCCGTCCCCCAGACGTTAAGCCTCACAGGACTCTAATTCCTTGAAAGAGCTAATCCAGGTGGTGACTCCACTCTAAGAGATGGTGAATTCGGGTTTGAACCAATCTAAAAAAATTTTCAATTTCTCTTTTCAACTTTTTCCAAGTCTCGCGACCTGGTATACTTTTTAAACACCCCGGTGGACCACGCCTCTCATCTCCGCGCGAGCTCTTAGCTAACCGCTCCATGTCATTTGCTCACAGGTAGACTGATGAATGGATAAACGCATGAATAGATTAGAGAAGATGAAAATCATATAGATATTCCCTAAGAACAAGTATAGTGGATAAAATATGCAAAATAATAAAGAATGTTTTATGCACTAGATAACTTCAACAAACTCGGTTCTAGAAGCCCAAATATCTTATAATTCACCATAGAGTAACACATGAAATGACTTTTCTAAATCTAGGGTAAATGAATTTTGACACTTATAAAAACCTGGACAACAATAATACTATGCTTAGTACGGGTCACTCTCACATAGCCATGTTTAGCAAGTTACCACTCCAAAAATGTTAGCTCACTAAACAGCATTATTATCACAGATATAGTGATTATACGAATCTTGTTAACCCCTAAACTACTCTTAAAGTCAACTTGAAAGCATATAACTTCATTAATATAAATGATGTGAGATAAAATACTCGTTATGACACATAGACATATGATAAACTTCAAATTAGAAAGTATAAGTAGAAAATAAAGTAAAGTTGTAAGGTATGCAAGTGAACGCTAAACTTAATCAAACCATATCCACTCTTTAATGGGAGTCATCAATTCCCATAATTCCTGTGTCTACTTTGAATTCAGTCTCGACTCGTACAGAACCTCTGTTAGGATGCTATTCCTTGTGAATATTGAACCAATGAATGTTGAAGAATAGAAACTTTTTATTGATAAGTGCTTTGCAATTACACTCATACAACAATCGCTCGAATTTGTGGAGAAATCTACTGATTGAAACAAGAATCGAATCACTTATACATTTTTCTCTCTAACACTTTGAACTTAGCGTAATCTATATAACTTTCACTCTCTATCTATCATGTATCATGCCATACACGTCATCTTACTCCATCTGCTGCATGAAATGGTTGATTTGAACCTCTATTTATAGAGTGTGAAAGGTTGCGCTTATCCAAATTGAATACTCATGTCCATTATGAATACTCATGTCCATTGGTGAAGGGTTGCATCATCTTCAATTTGATTAGATGCAAGATTTCTTCATTATATTCAATGGATTATCACCTTTTCATGGTTGCATTTTCTCCAAAAGGTGTCTCTTCACCTAACAGTTGATGGCGGTTGATCATTCTTATCCGGCAGTTGGAAGTTGAGAAGAGTTGATCAAACCGTCATGATTCGTAAGCGTGACATACATGTCACGATCATGAATGTAAGTTGGTAGCTAACTGCTTGTGAAGATTGATAAGTCACGATCATGATAGATAATCGCAAGCGTGATTTGGACAATCACGAGTAGGAATCACGATCATGACATGGTCCTGACTTATGCTTTTCTTCATGATTCTTCTTTGCAACTTCACCGATCTTTGACAACTTCAATCCTAAGCCAATTCCTTAAATTCCATGCATCTTTTTGCACCTTTTTCACTTGTTTTGCATAGAATTCCATCTTTGATCATTTCACTCCCATGATTCACCTAGTTTCTACACTTGCATAAAAAACAACTCACACCATGTGAAATCTTTTATATGAAGTATAAAATGACTCTAAGCCACATTGTTTTATGAGTAAAAATATCAAGATAATAAGTGTAATTATAAACTTATCATGTACCAAAAATACAAGTTATGAAATCAGTGAGAAGAATTATTAATTGGTTGAACCAAATTAATAATTAAAAGGAATTATGAGAAAATAGGAAAAATTAATCAAAGCGAGCAGTGAATTTTTCCCATTGCGAAAGGGCCCTGAAAAGAACACGGGTTGTTCGAGGTGGCACCCGTGCGGCTACCCCACGAGCTAAAAAGCTCGCGGATAAGCCCACACAAGCGTTGCCTATGACAATGCTTGCACGAGCTTGCAGTTGCAAGCCTGCTAGGCACGGGCCACAAGCTTGGGCTTGCAGCATATTTGGGAAGCTTGCTAGGGCTTCCCTCATGTGGCTCATGGGTCACTCTGACTCGCGCGATTGACTCGATAATCATGGAATGGGATTTATCCCGTCCCATGTATAGTATAGGGGGAGTCTATCATTCCCCCATTTTCCATATATATAGGCTTCAAGCCTCTCATTATTGACCCACACCAGAAAAGCTTAGAGCTATTTTTCTCTTTGATTTCAACTCTCTTCTTTCTTTTATTTTGCGAGATCCTCCACGAGTTTCTCCATACAAATGGAGGAATTCTTATTGAAGGCTCTAAATATAAATGAGCCTTCAGGATTATTTTCGTGTTGATTTTTCGAGTAGTATAGCAGCTACTGTCAATTGACGGGTTCTACCTCTTCGAGGTTTTAGTCGATGAAGATCCATGTGGCTCAATCGTAAAGGCTTGCCTAGTTACTTTTTGGCCAGTTTGGATAGAATTCTTATATTTATATGACCCAACCTTCTATGCAAAAGCCATAAATTATCCTCCTTAGATACAAGGCAAACATTAGTGGAGCTCGGGGATAAATAAATCATATACACATTATTGATTCTAGGAGCAAAGAATATAGTTGAGTCAGTCTTTTAATTAATAATTAAACAACCTGCTATGTTAAATGTAACTAACCTGCCTTTATGACAAAGGTGGGCTACACTAAGAAAGTTGAACTTGAGTCCTTGAACCAGAGAAAACTCTTCGATTGACAGTGAGACACCAATAGTGCCACAGCCCACAATCTTACCTTTTTGGTCATCTTTGAAACTGACAGTTCCATATCTTTTACCCTCCGATGAGATGAACTGGCTTTCATCCCTTTTTATATGCCTTGAGAATCCACTATCTAAATACCACATTTTTGTGTTATCAGTGAATGTAAGGCTCACCTGCAAAACAGTCACATTTTCTTAGGTACACATGCTTTTGAGCTCGGTCTTCCTTTGTTAGTAGTGCTTAGGTTAGTCTAGTCGTACTCATCATAATAACCATTTTTATTCCTACAGAGAACTATAGTATGTCCAGCTTTACCAAAAAAACCACACACCATTTTTGCTTGGGGTTGGCTCGCTTTCTTCTTTTTACAGGGATTCTTCTGCTTAGAATTATGAGTTTGGTTACTCAAAGTATGACAGTTGGCTGGAGGAGGAATCCATTTCTCCTTTAAAGCTATTATCTCATCAGTAAACTCATCTAGTTGAGCTTACTGTTGGGACATTCATGATACTCAGCTTTTTCTTGAAGAAAGTGGATATCAAGTGTCTTCCTGGTCTTCACTTCTCCTCATTAGCTCCTTAATGTTTTCCCCTGTCTTATTAGTTAGTTTCATAACTTCAAAGAGTACCTGGGAGAACTCTTCAATGGAAAAAGGGATTTGAGGATGTACCTTAGCTTGAGAGGATTTCCCCTTATTACGCTCAACTTCAGAGTCAGCAGCTGATTGATTGCTCTTAGAAGCAGATGCTGAGCTCACCCCTTTTATTTCTGATCACCATTAAGAAGAGGTTGGCGAAATCCGTTACTTCTTTATCAGAAAAGATTATTCAAACTCACTTCAGGTGGCAGCTAATACCTCATTCTTCTTTGCGAACCTCTTTTGATATCTGTCCTTCTTGGTTTTTGGACATGATGATTAAATACTGTCATTTTCACTACAACTAAAGCACTTGATGTCTTTGTTGTGTTCCTTTTTGGGTCCTTCCTTAGCTCCTCACTAATTTTGAGTTAACTTGTTTTCAGTGGGAAACCTTTTCTTGTTGAACTTCCCATCCTTCTTCATAAAGCGTTTGAAATGCCTAGTTAGAAGGGCCATTTGCTCATCAGAATCACAACAGGTGGATTCATCATATGAATCACCTATAAGGACAATGGCTTTGCCTTCTCTCTCTTTACCCTTACTCCTTTTGGAGTAATTGATATATTTCCTTAGAGACATTTCTTGAGTTAGCATGGTGCCTATCAGCTTATCATAACTTTAGGTCTTAACATCATGAGCCTCTTCGATAGCGCCCTTCTTGGCATCCCTCTCTAAGGTAGGAGTGCAGAGAATCTTCTTCATAATATCTTCCCTGGTGAACTCTTTGCCTAATCTCTTGAGTTCATTAATCATATTAATGAACATGGTATTCATGGCTTGAATACCCTTGCTAGCGCCCATCTAGAACATCTCATACTCTCTCAAAATGAGATTGATCTTCGACTCCTTGACCTTGTTAGTCCCCTCGTAAGTAATCTCCAGCTTCTTCCAAATTTCTTACCCTGTCTCGTAGCCCAAGACCCTCGTAAACTCTATAAGATCTAGCTCACAATGTAAGTAATTGATGGCTGTGACATTCTCTTTGAGAAACCTTAAGTCAGCATCATCATAATCCTCCAGAATAACTGGAACATGTTCCCCATTCCTTACTATGGTCACAATGGACGAAGCTTTATAGTGAGCCATGCTTGCATGCTTTGAGATTGGATGAAGTTTTTCATGCGTTTTTTCCAAAACGTGTAATGATTATCTTCAAACAATGGAGGCTTAGTTATATACATACCCTTTTTGAGGAGAACTATTTGTCTAAGCCAGAACTAAAATTGTTATAAGCAATTTCAAATCTTTAACTCAAAGACTACTAGTCTGAAAGTTGAGTACTAGCTCTGATACCACTTGTTGGTCTTAAACGGCTTAGTATAAATAGTAGAGGGTGGTGAATGCGATTCCTTGTTCTCTTTAAGATTTATAAAAATTCTTTACAAAGTTAAGTTTTTAGAAGTGTGCTTAGTTAAACATGTAGTGCTGGGTCTAAAAACTATAAACTGCTCAGCTTTTGCTAGCACAACTTATCTTCAGTCACTGCTGAGTACTTTACTCATATCGGATTAGTTTTTTAAGCAATACTTGTAAAACTAAGAGAATGATGAATGGGATATGCTTAATAAAAACAAGCGAGTAAGGATAGAAAGTTAACACTTGAGATTTATCCTAGTTCGGCCCCTAAACTACCTCTAGTCACCGGATTCCATTCTAAGCTTTAATCCATTAGTGTTTCCTTCCTTCCTTAGGCGGAGAAGTCTTTACAGCAGGTAGACAAGATTACAAAAAGTACCTTCCTTTCTAACTACCTCTCAAACATAGTTTAGGTACCCTTCATAAACTATCACTCAGATTTCTTAAGAGGAATAACGAATAGAGGATTTCAACTTATAAAATTTGTTTAATCCTGTACAATGTTAAATATTAAGTGCTATCTCTCTATGACCAATAGATTGATCAATTTGTGTTTGCTTCTTTGCTTGAGTTGGAATTTCTGAAAGCTAGGATTGATTGAACAAAGTTTCAACTCTTGAAGAAATTTGATGTGATTCACCAAGTTTGAACGTCTGCTTCAATCTTCTATTTATAGTTGAAGGTCTTGGAAGTAGCCGTTGCAAACTTCTCATCTTGATAGCTTCCTCAATTTCTATTCTCTTCAAATCTTTCAAATTTGCCTATTTAAAACAAATTCCAGGATGTTTAGAAATATAGATTTTGAACTTTGAGGCGCAAAGATTAATCCGTTAATCCAATGGGTCAAAAACTCATTTGTCTTCAAGCAATCTATTTTGATAAAGAGGTGCGCAAGATGCAACGTGGAGTTTTGCAATTCATTGAATTGCTGATGTTGCAGAGGTGCTAGGAGACATTGAGAAACGGAGTGTGTCAGAGGATTCCTTTTTTTTGGACTTTAGTGAGGATTCTCTAACATTCCGTACAAACACCATTTTGTTTATGATAACCACTTAAATATCTTCTTTAATTTCAACACCTTTCTCCTTAAAAGCATCAAATGAATATTCCTTTTCTCATAGAAGCTGTTAAAAACATATGTGTCAAATATTTCTCTACGTGTTGAAAAGAACTCAGCTTTTATAAATAAAAGCTAACTCAACTTTACTGAGTTTATATCTTGTGAACTATGTAATACTAAGCTTGACTCAACTTTTCTTTCTCTAAGCCATAACTTAATTAATATCTTGGTATACTGAGTTGATTTCCCTTAAACTTCCTCAAGTAAACTTCATTAATTATGAGTCTACTTATTATTCAATTAATTTCACTCTCCTAGTCAGTTTGTTATTTCCAAAACATTTTAAATACTGTGAGGTACTATTAATCTAGGTTCAACACATTTTCATATTCTATTTGATATATTCCAGCTTTGTGTTCATTTTTCCAGTGGTTGCGGCTCCTCATTTTCATCCATTTCCTTTTCCAATATCTCATCACTTCCTATGTTTCATTTACTACCTTCTAAATTATTTCTTCAATTCATACATCTTCATTTTCTTCACTAGAAAGAAGTTGGAAGCTTTGGAATTCTTTTAAAAAAATTTTATCTTTACCAAAGTGTTAACTACTTCTTCCTTATTTGTTATTTCTTCTTGCTTGTTGTGAGCATGAGATATTCAGCCCCTCTAGTGAAGTGATGAAGAAGAAAATTTCCACTTGCTCTCTAGTTCAAGTGATCCACATAAGGGTTACGAGACATCTATGAGAGATCTTTGGGCCTTTAAAAGTCAAACCGTCTGAACCAAACCATGGGTCTTTAAAGGTCAAACCGTCTAAACCAAACCATTCAAATCATCAAAATTGTTCAAAACCATTGAAAGAGCATCCAAGCACCAACCCTAAAATCCAAATTAAACCTCTTTCTCCACCCCTCGACCGAACAAGCCCATGATCGAGCTGGTAAAAGTCTACCCAATCGGGCCAATGCTAGGAGTTGGACTAGTACCAATCTGGAAGTTGCCATAACAGACTGGTACGGGTCTTACACACAATGCAAGGCTGGTTCTGGTTATTTTCATCCCTTTGTAACCTTTTTACTTCCCATTTTACCCTTAATTTCATATGTTTTTAACCCTTTTGGATCTCTATATAAGCTTAAAAATTAGGTTTAGGTGAGGACTTTTGAAACTTTTAGTAAATTGGATGAGAGATTAGGGATAAAAAACTTTCTTTAGGGATTTAGGAAATGGTTAAGGAAAAAACTACTTCACTTCCTTTTTTTCCTTGATATTTCTCCAAAACATCTTTATTTTCTTCTTGGGATCCAAGTGTTAGAGGCTGAAATCTAACCCTCAAGCTTCTTTTTCCCTTCACTATACTTTCTTTCTACCTTTATTTCTTCAAAAATCAACAAAAAAAGGACGCTTCCGGCCTGACTGAATCGTTAGTGATCGTTGGTCGTAGATCGATACCACCTTGAGTGGGCCAGTACCAGCCTCATGATGAGCCCAATCCTGGATAGTCAAGGGCATACTGGTCCGGTCCCGAATAGACTCCCCTTTTTTTACCTGCATTTTCACATCGTTTTAGGTCCCCCCCATGATAGGAAATGCATTTACCTCGATAACCAACCAAATTTACACCATGTTTCATTTAAAATAATAAAATTCGGTAATTAATCATGTCTAAAAATAATTTTTTTCTATGTAAGGAAACCTGAATTTCCAACTTTTAATTATCAAGTAGCGATCACCCTAATCTAACTTATGCTACTAACCGAGTCTTGTTAAGTATATTGGTTATAGCATCTTGATGTGTTATATCAAGTGCTAAACTTTGTGGATGTTGGTAGATTTAGGTTAGATGTATTCTAAGTTTTATTTTCCTTTGGTTATCGCTTTTATATATAATAATGTATTTGTAGATCAAATGCATTTAGGACCATTTGTATACCCCTAGTTTTGTATTATTATACCCTTCTCCCCTTAGGTTAGAAGAATATTTGATACTTAATCAGTTTTGATTTCTTGATTTTATCTTTATTTATTTATTGCTTTCCTCATGTGAATGTTATAAATGTTAACATAAATCGAAAATGACTAGAAAAATAGTTGAAATACTTTATAGGCGGTGACTTGTTCATAATTCTAACTCAAATAATGACAAATTAGGTAACTCATTCAAGCCCAAATCTTTCAATTATGGTGCGGTTTATGTTTAACAGATGATCTCAAGTTTTTGACTATACTCATTCCGAAAGGCTTATCCCCGACAATGGTGCCAAAAACAAGTTCCCCACTTTTCTAACGATAAGATGAAAAGTTCAAAATCCGAACAGGCATTGTCGATACCGCTTATCAAATTTAAAATGGTAACCACTACAAGTTTACAGTTTTAATGTAGTTTTAAAAGATATCGATCCCACAAGGAAGGAATTTGGTTCTAAAGACCAACTAGAGTTACAGGGTAAAAGAAAATAGTGAATTTTTGTTTTAGGGATTTGGATGATAAACGGATGAATGAATAGATGTATGAACAGACTAGAAAAGATATAAAATATAAAGATATTCGCTAAGAACAAGTTTAGTATAGAAAAAGCATTTAAAATCATCGAGAGTAATTCGTACACTAGATAACTTCTACAAATAAGGTTCTAGACGCCCTAATATTTAATAATTCATCGTAGAGCAACACATGAGATGACTTTTCTCACCAGAATCGAGAAATATAATCTCCGCTTGAACCCTAAAAAATGCGTATTTGGGGTTACATCAAGGAAACTCCTGGGGTATATAGTCAGCCAAAAAGGAATTGAGATAGATCCTGATAAAAGCAAAGCCATTAGGGATATGCCCGTACCGAAAACAGAGAAAGAAGTTTGATCTTTCCTAGGGTCTCTACAGTATATGAGCAGATTCATCGCCAGACTCATTACCATTTGCGAAGCAATCTTCAAACTATTTCGAAAAGACCAACCAATAGTTTGAAATGACCAATGTTAGATAGCATTTGACAAAATCAAACAATACCTGTTAAGCCCACCCGTCCTCCGCCCACCAGAACCTGGAAAGCTCCTGATCCTATACCTAGTAATAGAGGAGTCATCGGTTGGAGCCATGCTGGTGCAAGAACACGAAAACAAAAGCGAACATGCAGTGTACTACTTGAGTAAGAAATTACTCGAGTATGAGTCATGCTACACCTTGGTGGAGAAAATCTGCACAACGATGGTTTGGTTGACAAAGAAGCTGCGTCATTACTTCCAATCTTACCGGATAAAAGCCATCACGAAGATAGACCCAATGAAGTACTTGTGCCAGTCACCAACACTAGTTGGAAAACTCTCACGATGGTTATTGCTATTATCTGAATTCGACATTGAATATGTGACCAAAAAAGTCATTAAGGGATGAGCAGTCGCTGAATTTTTGGCAAATCAACCCTTGAACTCTAACTATGTTAAAAATCTAGAATTTCCAGATGAGCAACTAGCATTGATAAAGGACGCTGGTGTAGAGTGGAAAATGTTCTTTGATGGTGCAATAAATAGAAACAGAGCAGGCCTAGGTGTTGTATTGATAACACCACAGAACGAAGTTATACCCCTTTCCAAATGATTGGAATTTCCAGTAACAAACAATGAGGCAGAATATCAAGTTTGCCTATTTGGATTAGAAGCACTTCGAAAGGCACGGACAAAAGAAGTATTGGTGGTTGGAGACTCAGCCCTGGTTATTAAACAAGTCACTAGCGATTGGGAAATAAGAGAAGAATCACTCCGTCCCTACGTGGAAGCAGTATGGAAAATCTCACAAAGATTTTCCAAATGCATCTTCAAACACGTTCCCAGGGATGAAAACCAAATGGCAGATGCACTCGCTACACTAGCATCAATGTGGGAAGGCCCTAGAACTCAGTCAATCAAGCCAGTTGTATTACAAATGTCCAAAGAACCCTTCTACCGTCACCTAGTGGAAACGGAAGATCAATAAGCCATCGGGAATTGGTCCTTCGACATCGTCAAATTTTTATAGACCAGGGAATACCCAGAAGGTGCAGCAGACTCTGAAAGAACCTCATTACGATGATTAGCAACTCAGTTCCGTCTCGTAGATGGGGACCTGTTCAAGCGAACATCAGAAGGAATGCTGTTGAGATGTCTTACAGAATAGGAAGCACTGATGGTAATGAGATAAATGCACGTAGGAGACAGCGGTCCACTCATGAATAGGATAGCACTGGCTAAGAAAATATAGTGCCAGGGATATTATTGGACAACAATGGTCACAGACTACGTATCGGAAGTACGAAAGTGCCACGAATGCCAGATATATAGTGACATCAACCATCTACCCCCATCCAAGCTCTATAGCTTATCTACTCCTTGGCCATTCTCAGTGTGGGGCATCGACATTATTGGCGAGATTCAGCCAAACTCGACTAATGGACATTGATTCATTATAGTAGCAATCGACTACTTTTCAAAATGGGTGGAAGCCGAATCCTATACCAACATCAACGCTAAGAAGATGACCAAGTTTATTGAAAAGCATATATTCGCCTGATATGGCATCCCACATCACATTGTATCAGATAATGGAGTTCAATTCCAAGGAGCCACATCAGACCTAATGAGGAAATATGGGATCGAGCACCATCGGTCATCACCATATAGGCCATAGGCTAATGGGGCGGTAGAAGCAGCCAACATGGCGATTAAGAAAATCCTGAGCAAGATGGTCGTTACTTACAAGGATTGGGCTAATAAGTTGCCATTCGCAGTATGGGGATACAGGACGAGAGCCAAAACTCCAACCAATCAAATCCCTTTCTCGTTAGTGTATGGGATGGAAGCAGTTTTACCAGTGGAAATGGAAGTGAAATCTCTTCGGGTAGCACTGGAGGCGAGATTAGAAGAGTCAGAATGGGTAAAGGCTAGATTTGAAGAACTAAACATGATTGATGAACAATGGCTAAAGGCACTAGATCATTTGCAGATGTACCAACAACGCATGGTTAGGGCATACAACAATCGAGTTAGGGCTAGAAGTCAACCGTCAAAAGCAGGAGACTTGGTTCTGAAACAAACGAGACCCTCAAATGTGGACTAATGGAGAAAGTTTTGCCCAAATTGGGAAGGCCCTTATGTCATTAAGAAAATCTTGAGCAAAGGAGCTGCCAAGATCATGGACATGGATGGAAACAAGTTTGTCAATCCAATCAATCAAGATAAGCTCAAGCGCTACCACGTGTAAAAGCAAAAGAAATAAATTTACAAAAGCGATACACCAAAAAAGAGAGAAACCAGTCCGCCAGATGGCACTTGGCTACCTGGGCAATAATTAGGACTATTCTTGTATAAAAACCAAAAATGTTTGCTAAGTTGAAAACCCGTGAAGGCGACTCAGGCAAAAATTAGGACAAGGTGAGGAATAGAGAGACCGCGAGTTAGAAAACCTGCTATAGGCTAACTAGCAGCATGACTAAAATCATTAGAAAACTTGTACC
>CATIWQ010159678.1:0-12281 GCA_949673415.1 Euphorbia schlechtendalii
GGGGAGAGAATAGAAATATAATTTTGGAAAAGAAATTAATATGGAGTGTTCCATCACTTTCTCATATGGATCTTAAATCAAATGATTCTGAACTTGAAGTTCAAAGAATGATTCATCTTCAAAATTTAGCAAATCAGCTACCCGATGTACTTGCTAATCCTAAACGAGTAACGAAATCTCATATACCGACAGTAAATGTGCCAATTCGTATTGAAGTTCCTGAAGAACAACCTGCTAATAATACTCTGACACGCTTGAAGCATGGACTACTTATTGGTTCAAAGAATAAAAATCCTAGAAAAAGGAGATTTATTGATAATGAAGATACTCTTGTTGAGGATATAAATGTTAATACACTTCAAGAAGAAGTGCAAGCATCTGAAGTATAAACACCTGAAGTTGTTGAAAATGAAGAGATTCAAATAAATTATATTAATAATGAGAAAAAATGGAATAAAATGACTGTAGACCATATTTTTGCCTATAATGTGGCAGTACATATTGAAAATGAGAATATAGATCATGAACCACAGTCTATTCAAGAATGTCAAAATAGAAGTGATTAGCAAAAATGGAAAGAGACAATTCAAGCGGAGTTGAATTCTCTTGAAAAATGAAATGTGTTTGGACCTGTAGTTCGAACACCACAAGATGTAAAACATGTTGATTGTAAATGGGTTTTTGTAAGAAAGAGAAATGAGAAAAATGAAATCGTAAGATATAAAGCTAGATTGGTTGCACAAGGCTTTTCCCAAAGACCTGGGATTGATTATGAAGAAACATATTTTCCAGTGGTGGATGCAATAACTTTTAGATATCTTATTAGTTTGGCACTGTAAGAAAATTTACAAATGCACTTAATGGATGTTGTTACAGCTTATCTTTATGGTTCACTTGATAATGATATTTATATGAAAATCCCTGAAGGATTAAAATCGCCAGAAAAATGTGACAAACGAGAACTTTAATCAATTAAGTTGCAAAGATCATTGTATGGATTAAAATAATCTGGTCACATGTGGTATAATCGACTAAGTGAATATTTATTGAAAGATGGTTATAAAAATGATCTAATTTGTCCTTGTGTTTTTATAAAAAGATCGGGATCCAATTTTATTATCAGCTCAATATATGTTGTTAACTTAAATATCATTGAAACTCCAAAGGAGATTCCAAAAGCAGTTGATTCTTTAAAGAAAGAATTTGAGATGAAAGATCTAGGAAAGACAAAAATTGTGTCTTGGTTTACAAATTGAGCACCTAGAAAAGGGGCTTCTGGTGCATCAATCAAATTATACATAAAAGATCCTAAAACATTTTAATATGGACAAAGAACATCCGTTAAGCAACCCAATGGTTGTATGATCACTTGATGTGAAAAAAGATATTTGTCATCCTAGAGAAAATAATGAAGAAGTTCTTGGTTCTGAAGTACCATATCTTAGGGCAATAGGTGCCTTAATGTATCTTGCTAATAATAAAAGGCCAGATTTTACATTTTTAGTGAATTTGTTATCAAGATATAGTGCCGCACCTACACGAAGACATTGGAATGGAATTAAACATATAATGCGCTATCTTCGTGGAACTATTGATTTGAGTTTATTTTACTCATATGAACCCAAGCCATAATTAATTGGATATGAAGATGTCGGTTATTTATCTGATCCACACAAAGCTCGATCTCAAACAGGCTACTTATTCACATATGGAGGAACAGCTATATCTTGGTGATCTACAAAGTAGACTATTATGGCTACTTCCTCAAATCATGTAGAATTAATAGCAATTCATGAAGCTAGTCGTGAATGTGTATGGATGAGATCATACATCAAGCATGTTCGAGAAGCATGTGGAACAATATCGACAAAAGAAGATCTAACAACAATATATGAAGACAATGCTTCTTGTATTACCCAGTTAAAGGAAAGATACATTAAAGGAGACAGAATAAAGCATCTTTCACTAAAATTTTTCTTCACTCATGATCTTGAAAAGAATAGTGAAATCAGTATTCAACAAATCCGCTCTTGCAACAATTTAGCAGGTTTATTTACCAAGGCTTTACCTTCCTCAACTTTCGAGAAACTAGTTTATAGCATTGGAATGCGTTGTCTTAAGGATCTTCAGTCAACTTGCGAATTGGTACTCTTTTTCCCTTAACTAAGGTTTTTTTCCCATAGGGTTTTTCCTTTGTAAGGTTTTTAATGAGGTAGTGTCTCATTCGCAAAATTTACACATTAAGGGGGAGTGTTGAATTATTGATGCGTAGCCACCATCTACTATTTGAATTATTGATATTACTATGCAGTACTGTGCACGGGATCATATGTTTCCTTATTATTTACGGTTTATACCATAGAGTTTCGTATAAATAGGATTCAATTTTTCTTATTCAATACACCTCAGAGATAAGAAATAAAATCTCTTTCATATTCTCTCTATACTTCTCTTCTTATAGCTATAATATTCTTGCAATTATATATTATTTCCAACAATTATAATATAAGGTCCAGTGAAACTATGTGTAACATGATCTAAATGGAAAAAAAAATAACGTATTATATATCATAAATATTGAATCATTATGCATCGTCCAAATTTTTTTCAACTTTTTTCACTTTTACTCTTCAACCCTTTCCCTACATAAACACATCCTTTTACCTTTTTCTCTTCATTCTACCATAAACACTTTCACTTTATACTTTTCAACTGTCCAAAAAAAAATTTTCGGTGACATGGATGGAAGGCGGGGGAAAGGAAAAGCGTCAGAAAAGGTATTTTTTTCTGAATCGAGTTCCATATTTCTACTAGCAGAAAAATTTTTCCGGCCAAGAAACTGGCCGGAAAAGATGGCAGCCTGTTTCGGGGGCTGGAAACCGCTATCCACCGGAAACGAACAGATCGGCTTTGGTTCCGTCACCGGAAACGAACCAGAATCGATTCCCGGTAGTGGAATTCATTTCCGGTTGGAAAACAAACAGATTTGTTCGTTTCTGGCCAAAACGAACCCGTTTATGGTTATCTCGTCGGAAACAAACCTGGGTTCGTTTTCCGACGAAGTGTTCTGGCCAGAAAAAAATTGGATGGCCGGAATTTTTTTCCGACCAGCCATGATATTGATTCTAGCCAGCCTTATGGTTGGCCGGAAACGGATTCCGGCCAAACATAAGGCTGGCCGGAATAACCGTATTTCGGCCAAAATTTGTAAATTTTTTTTTAAAATATAATTAATACAATTACTTATTTTAAAAATTACATAACATATTATTTTTAATATAAAAAAAAGTTGGTAGAAATAAATATTTAGTTTATTAAATATTTACTGGATAATATAACTGAATATTTAGTTTATTGAATATTTGTTTACTGAATATTTAGTTTATTGAATGTTTGTTTTCAAAATTTTCAACATATTATTTTATTGAAGCATGTTATAACTATTTTGAATATTTGTTTACTGAATACTTATTTATTGAATACAGGATGCGATCGGTTTGGACCCGCGACGTGTAGCTGCTCGCGATCTTAATGCATCAATGAGGCGACAAAGGCAGTCGGCAACGACAGAGGATGTTGTGGAGACTGCCCCTGCCATGTCAGCTTTAGGACTATGTTCAAGTTTTGCTACACCACACAGTCCCGTTGGAGCAGATTCACTTATCTTTCAAGAGGGTGATTTTGAGTTAGATGA
Source organism: Euphorbia schlechtendalii (assembly GCA_949673415.1). Taxonomy (NCBI): domain Eukaryota; kingdom Viridiplantae; phylum Streptophyta; class Magnoliopsida; order Malpighiales; family Euphorbiaceae; genus Euphorbia; species Euphorbia schlechtendalii. Next base: position 3,695 of record CATIWQ010159678.1, read on the forward strand.
AGATATGTCATATGCAGAGGCAGGGGATGATTACGATGATGTTGTAGATGAGACTCGTATGGTTAGGAGAAAGCGTGATGGAAAATTCGGTATAAAAAGTTCTTCGAGTAGTCGGGAGCATGTGAGGAAGTTGATAGTTACCGAGCCTGTACCTGGTGGCTCGTATGTTGTTGACACGATCCTGAGTTTTTTGGGTCATATTGCTTCTGAGATTTGGAAGGGTAACAAGAGGGAATATTTGAAGTGTTATAACAGACCATCATAGTTGAAAAAACTAAGAGTTTGGTTTGAGACGATGAATAGGAGAGGAAAGCAGATTCTTAAAAGGACTAGGGTGAGCCACTTGCCCTCTACCATGTATGGTCACATTGATGCGGATTTGATTTCTGCATTTGTTGAGCTGTGGTAGCCAGATACGAATTCTTTCCACTTACCTTTTGGAGAGATGACTATTATGATGCAAGATGTGCATTATATTTTAGGCATTTCTGTTAATGGATTGATAGTCCAGGAGGATGGCGAAACTGATCACATGAAGAATGTAGTGATGGAGATGCTTGCGGTTGGGGAAGATACGGTGAAGGAAATATGGTTGCACAGTGTCGTTCCTGCTAAGATAGTAGCACAGAGATGTCGTGAGGTTTAGCGATCACCCCATGCTAAGATGGCAGGCTAGATGTGATTGATGTTTGCAAGGACCTTGTTTGTAGATAACAGTGGTAACCGTATTCAACCATCTTGTGCTTTAAAGGTGAAAGATGAGTTGAACCGTGTACGTGAATATGCATGGGGTGCAACTACATTAACATACTTGTATCGCCAGCTTAGAATGACTAGTCAAGGTGCTTGCAGAAAAATTAGCGGATGTTTGACTCTCCTCCAAGCTTGGATATATGAGTATTTTCCTTGTTTTCGACCTCATACACGTATTCAGGAAGGACAGGATAGGGCAATGTTGTGGGCACCCCGTGCAGAGGGCAAGGGTGTCCGTTTGGATGCTTTGCGTATGCGCATCGATCAGATGACTGCAACAGAGGTATAAATAAATTTTTATTTAGCTTTTATTGTATTTCAAATTGTTGATTTAATTCTCATTATGATCGTTGATGTGAATGCGTAAATCATGTAGGTAAGGTGGCTTCCGTATGGTCCTAATCCTCGTCAAGCTGTTCCGCGGACCTTGTACACGGGCTGGAAATAATATCGTGGCATTATTGAGCCATACATGCCTTGGAGGGTGCTGAGACAGTTAGGATGTGTGCAGATTACCCTAATGCCTATCTTGACACCACAGAAAGCATGCAGACCTTGGAACAACGTTTTATACAAGATCGAGCATCCATTATGTGCAACGAAGGATACGTGGGGTGTTTTTCCGATCATGGGTTGTATGTCCATTGCACATTTTCAGGTTGCTGATCAAGACCCCGATGCATATACTCCTGACTGCTTTAGGTGGCATGAGCAGCATTCACATCCTTACCTGATCAACGTGGAGAGGGATGATGTTACACAGCCTCGATCTAATAGTGATTACGTAAGTAATTTTATTTGTTTACAAGTTATTCAATTTTTTTGTAGTTACATAATAATTGTTTTATGTTGTAAATGTTTTTGTGGTGGGTGAATCGATTTGCAGATGGGTATATAGGAACGCGATTACAATAATAGGTGCAAATGGATATCCGGAGCATAATGAAATGATAACACAATTCGAAGCAATACTGAGAGAATGAAATAAATCACAATGATTCATTATGTATATCTTATTTTAGACAATTTGTGAACCATTATAATTGAATTTTACTTTTCTTTTTTCACACTCTAATAATGAATTTTAATTGTTCCCGTTATTGTATTATTATTGTTACCAATGATTATTTATTTTATTGTTGTTAATATTTATCTGCATTTTCTTTTTTTTTTCTCATTTTCTGAGTCATTACTACTGAAGTTTACTGTTATTTTCCCAACTCAGAGTGTTGTCAAATCGTTCCAATTATTTTTCAGCACCATTATTTCTCCCAACAGCTAAGTTTTTTTAAATTCGGTAGTCCATTTTCTTATTTTTTCCATGTCACAGTCATTATTACTGAAGTTTACAGTTCATTTCCCAACTGAGAGTGTTGTCAAATTGTCTCGATTATTTTTTAGCATAATTATTTCTCCCAATAACTATATTTTTTACTATTCCCAATATCTATATTTTTTAGTGTTCCCAACTGCTATATATAATGCCATATGTTTCTCTTCTCTCACATTACACCAATCTGCTTATTATAACAGATTTATTACTGAAGTTTACTGTTCATTTTCCAACTGAGAGTATTGTTAAATCGTCCCGATTATTTTTCAGCATCGTTATTTCTCCCAACAGCTATACTTTTTACTATTCTCAACCACTATATTTTTTACTATTCCCAACAGCTATATTTTTTAGTGTTCCCAACTGCTATATATAATGGCATATATTTCTCTTCTCTCACACTACACCAATCTGCTTATTATAACAGATTTATTATTGAAGTTTACTGTTCATTTCCCAACTGAGAGTGTTGTCAAATTCGTCCCGATTATTTTTCAACATCATTATTTCTCCCAATAGCTATAATTTTTACTATTCTCAACCACTATATTTTTTACTATTCTCAACAACTATATTTTTTAGTGTTCCCAACTGCTATATATAATGCCATATGTTTCTCTTCTCTCACACTACACCAACCTGCTTATTATAACAGATTCATTATTCCCAAATTCTTTGTCATTCTAAAATTATCTTTAATTCGTAAAACTTCCTGAAATTCTCTTCATCTTATCATACTCTTTTTCTATGGCTTATGTTTCCCCATTAGACGATGGTGATGACATTGACTACAGTAGCCACGTGTGTTCCCCACTGCTACACATTCTTGTTTCACCATTTTGCCTTTGTATATGACATCAAACGCGAATGGTCCGTGTGCCAAAGTCTGTATTGCTCTTACCGAGTCGATCTTGAAACACTTCTTCAGATTGAATTTACAAGAAGATTGTCCACTTCCTCCGATTTCTTCCACGTGGTTTCAACATCATAAAAATATTGTGATTGGGTGGGAATATATGTATACTTGGAGGATGCAACAGTGGCAACAATTATGTAATTAAATTTGTACTTATCTTTTAATAATATGAACTTTAATTTTATTGTGTTAATGGAATCCATCGGTCAAGAAATATATTTCTGTTATCAAATTTTATATTTACAGTTAAAAAAAATTAAAAATTAAAATTTTTTCCAGGACAGAAATTTCGATCGGCTAAGCCATGGTCTGGCCAGAAATTTTGACCGACCAAGCTATGGCTTGGTCGGAAAAAAAATTCAGCCAAGCACAATGGCTGGATATTAATTTCCGATCAGGGGTGAAAATTTTTTTTCACCTATATATTTTTATCTTTTGAACGAACGTAAAAACTGCTGACGTATAGTAACACCCAATGAATAACATTACAATATGAGGTTCTATATAGGACAAACTGATTATGCCCCAAAAGATATTTTTAACCCAAACAGAGAGTATAAACACTAATTTTATATTAACATCAATTGTTTGACATCCATCAATACCATGAAATCTTCACCCTCCATCTTATGGTGGAGGTTTGACTATCCAAAAATGAATGATAATTATTGTAAAATGTAAACGGGTATCAAACAAGTCGATACAAATATAGAACTACCTTGTTTCCAAATAAGGTCAAATAATCAGCAGCTGCAGCTTTCCCATTAACAAGCTACCACTTAAATTAAGCCACGTGTTAAGTTAGTTTCAGAAACATGTAGATGCCACGTGGGAAAGTATGAATGGATGAAAAGTATAGGACGGCTACACAGTTTATAAATCATTGGAGTTCTCTTGCGTCATCTCCCCGCGTGGCAAAAGTAGGTGTATTTCACAGGATGAATTACTGAAACACCCTCATGCCGTGTATTGTTGGTAACATTTTGCAACTATGAATTGGAATGATATGATTGGTTGACTATATACATGATTGAAATTGGATATGTGAGTGCGTATAATATACGTTAGTCAAATACTAGAGTTTTTCTCTTTTTGTAACTTTCACTTAATATTCATCTATCAATTTCTTAAAAGTGTCTTAAGCGGAAACTCTTCTCCCGCAAAATCACACTTTCTCTATATGTACGTGATATTTGTATTAAAATAGCGTTTAGTAATACATACTATCGAATAATTAAAGCATTTTAATTATTATTTTTAATTGATTCATAATAGGTTCATGGCCAACCTTATAACTGAAATCAATTAAACAGTTATTTTTGGACCTCATAAGGATTTCTATATTGTTTCCTTTCCCAATTTAACATTACATATTTTTTTATCAAGAAAATGTTACTCTACATTATAAGTTAACTAACTAATTAGACATAATCATAACAATAATATTTTAAACCACAATATTTTGTTAAAAATATTGCGTTTATTTATCTGCAATTATGTAGCTTTTATTCATTAATTGAATTTTCATTGTAAAATTTATACCTAAATTAGCAATAATTATTTAATCGCATATTCTAATTTATCTTGATTCTTATGGTTTGATTTCTATAATTATTTAGCAGCGATGTTTTTATCTATTATAATCTTCTTTAGCGATATGTATTACTAAATTTTTAGAATCAATTAGCATCGAAATCACAAGGTACACTAACAAATATTAAATAAGTTGAAGTGATAAATAATATTGATTTCAAATTTTGAAATATCTAAATTTTGGTACTTATCAAACAAACTTCAATATTGATAGTTGTTTAAAAAAAGTGACTGATCACATAAACTTATTTTCAAGGGGCAAATCACATCAAAGACTTTAAATTTTGAAAATTTCATTGTTTTTTCATTTTTCCTGTTATATATCAAATAATGGACCCTCATTTATCCCTACCTTAGCTTAATATTATTACATAATCTTTTTGAAATAAAGTTCCACATATATATTTTTACTTACAGTTCGAATCTGTATTGATACTTACATGCAGGGTGGACCCACACAGCCCCCTGCAATAAATTAGTATAATTCATATATTTTGCATAAGTTAATATTCTAATCCCTTGATGTTTCTACCCCACTTCGTTCTAGGTTTGAATTCTACGCGCAACACCTTTTAAATTAATCCATTATTAGAATAAACGACGTCGTTTTAAATGAATTAAACAATTTTTTTATGAAAAATGCCTACGAGGTCTCGAACCTTGCTTGTGCAGAAATGTTTTGATTCAACATTACTTACCAACTGAGCTATTAAATTCATCAACCCATATATGTAAATTTTAATAAATAAATTAGTAATATTCAATAAATATAGGTTTACACTCTATCTTTGCTCCATCTAATAGTTCAAGCTAATTAATATACATTATAAATTTTTTATCAAGTGATATAAAAATATATATTTATTTTATGTTTTAGAGTTACGGTTAATTTTTAAATTTTCATTTTCATAATTAATTATTTGAGTATTAATTCAATTTATTTTTTGTTGCAGTATTTGATTCGCATGCACCATTTTAATGTATATTACATATAAATTTTTTTAATAAATTTGATCGTTAATTTGATCACCCCTCAAATCGAATCCTGTGTCCGCCACTACTTACATGATATTATATTTATTTCACAATAATTTATGAGTATAAACTTTATTGTGTATTATTCTAAAACTCTTCATTGTAAAGTTTTTTTAGCCATATGTAATGACGAGACTCTATTTTCTATCACTTTATTCCCACCAGCTAACATGACAAAATTTGCTTGGAATGTCATACTACTAGTATATGTTAACGATATTGTGTATAGAATTTTATATATCAAAATTTAACGTGAGCTAACACATGCTGATTTGGACAAGTACTCTACAGCCCAAGATTCGGTTTTTTGGTTGGATGTTGTTTCATGGCCGTTTACCAACAAAATCATTCTTGCTTCGGAGAGGCTGTAATTCGATACTTGATGATCGTTGCCCCTTTTGTTCGCATCAAGAGTCGTTAGACCATGCTCTGTTGCTATGTAACAGAAGTCGCACCGCTTGGTATTCCGCACTCATTTGGCTCGGCAACAGCTCTCCTATTCCCAACAGTAGTTACGCCTTTCTGCTACAATGGAGTCCTACTTTAAATCAGGCCGCGCAAGTGAATTCGGGACAACAATATGGTTTACCATGGCTTGGTCTATTTGGACATCAAGAAACAAATTTGTATTTGAGGAGACACAACCGATAGTGGACCACATCAGCCTTTGTTTGCACTTATGTTGGTATCAATTTAAATGTAATAGGCGAGTTATTAGCGATGTGGAGTCGGATTTGTTTGTAAACCCGGATTTTTTGCGTTCATATAATTGACGTGATACTCTTCTTGAGTATCACTACCTCATTAATAAAAGAGGGATATGTGTTTTGTAAGCAAGCGTATGCATCAACCTAGTTGGGACATACATTCTGAAATTTTCACATATTCCAACTTTTTTTCCTTTGAAGGGACACACCGTTCCTCCGGGGATTTTCAAAAAAAGATTGGAGAAGACAGGAATACTTTTGGAAGAGAAAAAACTATAAGTGAGATTTTATCGGTTTTGCACTTGGTCAAAGGTATTCTTTTGGTAATTTTGACCATCATTACTTAAGTGATAAGTTTGTGTATTATTGTGTCAATTTTAAAATTCATATACCACTGTATTAATAAAGACAAGTTTGTGTACTTATAATAATTTAAAGCTTAATAAAAGCCCATTTTTGTCCCTCATTATATAACATTTATTAATTTAAGTATTTTTTTAACACCTCGAATTATCTCAATTTTATTTATTTTTATTTTCCTTATCTCATTTTATTTATCCTTTTTATTATCCTTTTGATTTCACAATTCTGTATTAAAAATGGTTTAATACAAAATTGGTACAAGTATAAAAGTTTGCCTTGAACAACCCATGCAACTTTTGTTTGAAGGGGGAAAAATTATGAAAATAACATATTTGAAAAGTCAAACAACTATAAACTATCACGTCTTCTTTGAGGGACAACTAACACTCCGACACCAAAAAAACTCTGAAAACCCCTTATCAATATTCTTGCAGCAATTTGGATTTGGCGTTTGATTTTTTACTCCCCAAATCCAAGGTTGAAGATGATGTATATGTTTTATTTTTAATTATTTTCTTTTAAGTTTAAATAACAACGAAGTTGTTTTACCTCACTAACAATAAATTCAAAAAAGACGTTTCTTTTAATCATGACATTTTTAAAAAATAAAATCAACCACTAGGATAAGACATTTTTCACTTGGTATTTACTTAGAAATGTTAAAAAAATCTTTGAGGAGGAAGAAGATGCTCTTTTGAGAGTTCTTCCTCTTCTTAATCAGTTTTTTTTGCTATTGTTTCTAATTTTATGTAAAATAAACTATATCTAATATTTTTTTATTGAGTTTCAGTTATGCGATCGTATTTCCCAATTGTGGATCCGCTGCTACATACACAACACAATTTTGATATAGTTTTACTACTGGGTTATGTTTCATCTATTTCCAGTCGAAGATAAAAATTGATATTTCATATTAGGTACCTATGAGATCTATCTCTTCTACGTAAGATCGTTTTAAATCTGCAAAACTTGTTGATGTTATGAAGTACGTCGGATTATGGTTATGGATCTACGGTAATGTGATATGGAGCTTAAGAAAATATATTTTGCAGAATTGTTAGTCTATATATTTGTTATGTTTCATCTTGCTCAGATGACATATGTATAGTTTTTTAATTTGAATTTAAAATTTTTAAATTTTACTAGTTGAAAAACATTAGCCACTAATTCGGAAAAAAAATACATAAATAAAACCACTGTAAGTAAAAAAAGTGCAACAAGAAGTAATAAAGTAAATAAGAAAAAACATAATATATAAACTAAAAGTATATTAATAAAAGAATTGTTTGGCTTGGTTAAAAAAGAAAGAGTGTTCTGGTGGTTACATAAAAACGATGTTTACTCATTTTGAAAAATTTCAGTAAACATAAAAATATTGTAATCTGTTGTAAGCATAAAATAAAGAATTTTGAAAAATGTTTTTTCAGTTTCCGAATTCGAAAAACTTTTACAACTGAACACTAGTTTAAATTTTCAATTTTCCATAGTATTAACAACCCCTTAGAATATGTAAAATTCTGCTACTATTATACAATTGAGACCGCTTTTTTGTCCATCCGATTCACTACAGCTTTGCTCCAACTACATCCAAATTTGACATGGTTCGTGCACCTAGTTGTGATGTGTGAGTTTCTAATCGTTCTGTTTTGTGGGTCCATATCAATAATTAATCTGATCCATTTTTCAATCCCGTGACAAAAAAAATGTTTTGACTAAGATACAAATTTTGAAAATCAATTCCCACACATAAACAAAGATAGGAAAGAGATTAACAAATGAAAATGCAACTATAATTCAAATTTTGCAAATTAAATAAAGGGAAAACTTTAAAAAAAGTACCATGTGATTTCATTCATTTGTAGAACAGGTTTTGAGAAGTTTTTTTTT
>CATIWQ010159745.1:0-26626 GCA_949673415.1 Euphorbia schlechtendalii
CCCCAAACCCCATTTTGCAGGATCTACAGTGTTTTTGCTCCAACAATCTTCCTCATTTTCAATTCCCCATTTCAGATTCCAATAAAGTAATAATATTTTATTATTATTATATTAATTTATTTACATCAAATCTATTCCCAATAACAAAAAAAATATTAAACACATTAAATTAAATCAAAACTAAAAAAAATATTAATATAATAATCATTCCCCAAAATGAGGTTCCCCTATATAGGGAACCCCATTTTAGGAATATACTATATGGGGAATGGTTGGACTTAACCATTCCTCATTTCCCCAAAATGGAGAACCACCCTAACATATTCACTTTTCTGTCTCCAATTTAAGTAAATCTAAGTGTTAGATAATTAGGGAGGAGAAATAAAAATAAAAGAGGGAAAATAATATAAAAAATATCACTTTCAAAATTTAAACGGGGTTGGTGGATAATTTTTCACATAATATGATCAGCTTTTATTCAAAGCCGTTGGATTGGTTTTTACTTTTAACACAAAACAGATCTATATGGTCAGTTTTCTCGGTTAAGGGTTAAGCAAACAGATCTTCGTCGTGCTCTATTGATAACCGCTTTGCCCTTCTCATGAAGTTCTCCGCCGCTTTTTCTTGCTCCACTTCGTTCACGTCGTTCCCCTTTGATCTGCAATCATTGTTTATTAAACCACAATTCCATAATCTCTATTGTAGAATTTCTTCAACAATCGCACCACCTTCTTCTCCACCCCCCTTCTCTTGCACAGTGGCTTAGAGAGGCGTTTGGATACCCAAACGGCCCTCGGCCTCAAGGTAAATTGCTTCATTGATTAAATTATCAGTTCTTCTTACTATTACTTGATAGTGTTATCGTAACAAGAATTTTTACATTTCAATTTCGTTGAGTCTAGGTGTGTTTTCAAGCTGAAGATTGAAGTACTATTTGATGATTAATGCACATCCCTTCTGCTTACTTTCTTCTGCCTCCCTTTTAAAAGTATGTTTCTTTCTCTCTTTACATATCTTTAATTCGGCTGCTCTCAATTCTTAACTGATTGATGTAATTAGGGCTCTCTTTTTTGTAGCTATTGGTTGTAGAGTTTTAGTCTATTGTAGGCTTTTTTAAGTGGAGGACTTTGGTGATTATATGAATTTTGGGATACTAACTTCTTTTTCTTTGGAACTTCATATAATTTCTGATTCGGGATTTATACATATTCACTTAAGTTACTGTGATTTTGTGAATGCATGGTTTTCCCCTTCTTTTGTCAAATGCCTTTTTTGAATTATGATCAACTGAGGTGTTCAGTTTTAACTATAAGATTATCCCTATTTTTATTTTGTTGGCTTATTGATCTCTATTTGTTTTAATTGTTATAATTTCTTGTAATGTTGAAAATCAAATTATTGATCTTGCTTGGGATTCTATTCCTACTCTTTTAATAATTGAATTCCATTACTTTTTATAAATTAGTAACTTGTTTTCCTCTTTTTTTCTATCTCTATGACTGTTATATTTTTTTGTTTGTTTTTATCAGTTTGCTTTTGGATGACTGCATTTACTTGTTTCGTACGTGTCATTTCCAATAAAATGACATAAAGTTTCCTTTTGTATAATTTCACAAGAGTTTCATAGGTCTGAAAACCGATGCCATTAGCATGTTCTTGGTTATTATGCAGTGAAGGAACTAGAATAATAACTTTTAATTTTTGCCTTTGTTGAATATATACTTCATCTCCCTGGGATTTCCAATCCCATCATCTTTGTGTGTTATTGATTGTTTATATGAAAATGATGCTTATGTGTTTCTCATATATATAGGATCTCTGTTTTCATTTTACATGTTTTATGAATCTTGATCTTGATTCTAGAAGAGAATGCTGGTAATTTGTGGTTGGAATTGTTTGTGCATGATCGATTTGCTAAATTTGGTTTCTGCTCATCTATTTATGGGAGTTTAGCTACTACTTTTCATGATAAAAGTATATGTTATTTGGGATTATGCTAACTCGATGATTGGAAATTGTAGTGTATTTCTCAAAGACTCAATTACATGAACAAGGTGCTGATATCCAAAAGCTAATTACACTCATGGTTGAGAGTGGATGGAGGTAAACTGTATATTTCTCCATAAGTATATTTGTTTTGATTTTAGATTTTTATTGTAAAGCTAAACCATTATTCATTATTATGCAGGTATTTGACTCACAATTTGTAAGTTGATAACAATGGAGAAGTACAATGAAGATTCTCTCTAGACTAATCGGCGTGGAGAAGTTTAATGAAGATTTTCTGATAGATTAATTGGATGCAGAAGTATAAAGAAGATTTTCTCAAAAGAATAATTTGGTGTTTTAGCTCATTTAGAATTTTTTTTCATGTTTATTATCATTTTCTTAGAAATACCCGATTGTTTTTTATTTAGTTAGTTTTAATATATTGTGCTCATTGTTTATCATTTTAATATATTTATTGGATGAATAATCATTCGTTGTAAAAGGTGAAGTTTTACTTTTTAGATGACACAAAACTGTCATTCATTATTTATGACACTAAATATTTGTCATTATAATAATCAACCATGACAATAAAAAATGTCAAGAATTAAGTACATACCGTGACAATATTGCACATTAAATGACGTATAAAAGCGTCACAACAAATATTCAGCTGATGACGACTTATGTTGTCATAAATTACTACTTTATCATGACAACTTACATTTTATGGTGACAAAATTTAGTATCATATATGACAATTGAATTGTAACTAAACTTTTACATGTTTATTATTCACTTAAAATTTGTCACCATAACTTAAATTTTAGATGACGAAATAAACATGTGTCATTGATATATCAATTTAGTGACGAAAAGTTACTATAAAGGGACAAAAAAATATTAATAAAATGATGAAATGGTTGTCACGGAAACAAAAATTTTACAGTGACACGCAATATTCATCATATAAAAACAAAGTTTTGATGACGAAATAAAAAATTTCATAAATATATAATACGACGGACATACTATGACGAACCTACGACAATGTTTTTTCGTCACCTATTCTCTTTGGTGACGGAAAAACATGTTTTTATGACGATTTTGGTGCGTCATGAAACATAAAATCTCATGTAGTGTAGATTGGCGCCAATAAAGGAGGGTATAGTACTGTACAAACAATTGAAGCTTTGTCTCCAAGCTTAACCGATATTGTGATATTGATTATATTGTTATTGATATGGAAGCTTTGGCTTCGGGCTTGTCCACCCACATACCCAGTACCGTTATTCACCTCCTAGTTTACTTTGGGCAAACATGATTCTAAGTTTGAATAATTTGATATAATTATTATTATAGTTAATTAAGATTTATAAAATTTGGTTTTGTGTTTTTTTATCCATCTACAATTTGTCATATGAAAATTGGTTTAGCTTTATATTTATAACTTTATTTTTATATACTTTATTTTATAAAGAAATATATGTATTTTATTTGATAGCATTTTTTAGTTGAAATTAGTGTACACTACTAAGCAAATTGCTTAGCGTGTAGTTGTTTTCTACACACAAACTTAGAAGCTCTGTAGATAGTGTGGACCGAAGTAATATAAGTGGATCAGCTTGAAGAGTACAAAATGGAAAAGACTCAAGGTGGATTAAAAATTTCATGTAACATTTTGGTTTGTAAAATAATGGCACGTACTAGTTAGTGTGAGGAGTGAGAATTTTATTTTGATAATATTTGGAGTTATAACTACTGGTAGGGATTTACATGTATTAAGGTTTTGGAGTTTTGTATATGAATATTGAAAGTGAATTTGTTTAAGTATTAACGTGAAATATGGTAAATTGATAAGTTATTGATAGTTACTGTTACCGTGACTCTCCCGATCAGGGGTTGTTACAGGAACAGAGCCTTAGTCATGTTCTCGATCTACAAAATGTTAGTACAAATATTGCAACTAATATCAAGTTAAAGAGAATTTAACTTGAAAAATAAAACTTGTAATATTTTCATTAATGACAGGTCATAACAAGATTTCTTATATTGAGTTATAGACTTAAAAAATTAAAACATTACAATTATCATTAGCTAAAACTATCTACGTTGGTGCTGGTATTGCTATTGATTATGTGGAGTGCTTTTGTATGTGGGATTGCTCTGCCTTCTTCTTTGGATCTCATATTGATCATCCTCGGATGGAGGACTTGCCATAAGAAGCTTACCCTCTTTCTTCGATAGTGGCTGAGATGATTAGGATTGAGAGTCCTACTTTAGCTGTTGCTTAGCATCAAAATTTTATGCTTCATTCAGAGCTTAAATTTATTTCTCCCCCTTTACCTTCGCTTCTTGCATGATTGCTTCATAGCCTTCATTGCTAGCAGTTATATAAAGTTTGAAGTTCTCATAGGTGCTAGAGATATCAGATTCTATCTAAGTCCCATGCTTCGCTTTGCCATCATTAGTAAGATAACCTTGAGAATCAAGTTCTTTCAGAAATCTCACTATTGAAATGCACACATCATTTCTTTGGCACTCGTGTGTTAGAACATTTATTGAATAAGTCTTAAGGTATTCAAAAAGTCATCATCCACCATCTTCTACTTCAAGAACTCTATGATTATGTTAATCTTAGGACACATAGATGGGAAAGCAGCCGTAGTTTCCCTGATCATTCTGGAGTTATCCACATTTCCTTTAAGAAATGCCTCCAAGTTATTGTTAATGGCATTGATCTTCACATGGACAGGTTGCTCATCCTTCTTAATAATAACTTCTTTGATGTCTAGCTTCCCTAACTTGGACAAATCTCTTCCTTAGCATCCAAGACAATCTGTTATTATAGCTAATCTTCAATCTTCTCTTTATTTGATCAAGAAGATTTGTCGTTGTAGTAAGCATCGCATCAACCTTCTCAACAATACCAGAAAAAATGTTGAAGATGTTGACAATCGAGCTTGTGATGGATTTGATTGCCTTCTCTTGTGCATTTACAATGTTGAAGAGACTGTAAAGGATCTTTGGGTCTCCTTTCTGAAATCCAATTGCTCCTTGCCAAAGTTATGGAACTAAGTGGTCTATGCAGCGATAAAGTCAGCAATGGCTTTCAACTCAACCTGAAAAGCTTCTATAGATGCCTTAATTTTTTTAGCCATGATGTTAATTATGGAATTTGGGTTGGAATCATCCCAAAAACCTTAGTGAATTGAGTCGATGTGTTTGATAAACTAGTTAAAACTACAGCCATCTTGTCAACTATGCTCTGTGTGCTTTCCCTAGCCAAGTGATTCATGATTAATAGTAGACTACCCCTGATCTTATTGAAATCTTCAAAGTACATGGCATTTTTTTGGTATAGTTAAAGCATCAAAAATTGGGATGCGAGGCTGAGTAACCCTTTTTATCAATTCATCAAGTATCAAAGCCTTAGCTCGATGCCGTTTAGCACAACATCAATTTTGAGAGATTTGTTGTGCCTTTTGGAAACCTCTCACAAATATTAATTCATAGCTTCCTCATCATAATCAGAGTTTGAGTCATGATTGAGATTCTCAACTAGATGGATTATTGGTCATGAGGAATTGACTGTAAAATTTACTTTTTCTATTATTACATCTTCTTGATGTGCGTAGTTCACAGCATTGAGGTTTGGCTGAGCGGATTTCTCAATATGGTGACTTAACTGAGTGTAGTTCTCAATTTGATTCTGTAATTCAACCAAGGTGAGAATAGGTTGTGTAGAAGTGGAAGGTGGAATTTGGTCAATTTATACAGAAGTAGAGGGGTTGGTATTTTTATAAGGGAAGAAGTGGAAGAAAAATTGGTTGAATATGTATTTACATTTGGTTGTGGTTGGAAGTATGAAGAAAGGTTTGGTTTAGAAGTGGTAGTGTTGGGGTGAGCAGACGATGTTTCGGACCCTTGCAAAAGTCGTGAGGTGCCGACCCCGTGAGATGGGACGTGGGGGTTTTCGAGAACGAGAAAATAAAAGCTTTGGAAGACACGATCCCTAAACCTCTAGCCTATGTTATAAAGTCACCACCCGGATCAGATTTTCCGGGAAATTCGATATAACCTAGATCCATTAACCTAAACTGCACCATAGTATAGAGATTCAGGTCCGGATGAGTTACCTACTTCATCATTATTTGAGTTATAATTACATACATGTCACCACCTTTAAGATATTTCGATGGTTAAGCTAGTCAATTTCGATTTATATTTAGCATTTACGACATCTGCATGCGGAAAGCACTAAATAAATAAATAAAGGAATAAACAAACAAGTGAAAGCAATAAAGTAAGTAAAAAGGCTTCTAACCTAAAGGGGGAAGGGTAAATAATAATACATAATTGGAGCGATACAAATGGCCTTAAATACATTTGATCTACAAATACATTTTGATTTACAATAGCAATATTTGAAGGAAAATAAAACCTACCATACATTTAACCTAGATCTACCTACAGCCACAAAGGTTAGCACGGGATATAACACAATAATCATGTCATAGTTAGTATACAATACAAGACTCATTTAATAGCATAAGTTAGGTTAGGGTGATCACAACTTTATGGGTTAAAAATGGGAAATTTGAGTTTCCATCGCGCTTTTATTGAGAAAACACCAATTTTAGACTTGATTATTAACAAATTTATTATTGATAATGATACATGATATAAGTTGGGTCAATTATCATGGAAAATGTGTTTCCTATCATGTGGGTAGCATAAAACAATGCAAAAAAGCGATAAACTAGGCAAAACTGAACAAGAAGGGGAATGCTCGGGGTCCGGGTCAGTACCCTCTAGCCAGCTAGAACCAGCTTAAATGTGACGTAGACACCGACTCGGTTGGGCAGTACTGGTCTGAACTACTAGGAATGGTTCCCTGAGAAGTAAAGGGACCGTTCCCATGCGGTAGTCTAGTACCGACCCGGGCGAGATGCTGATACCAACTTAATGTCGATACTATACTCTTGGTCAAGTCGGTAGCTGTCCAAAAGGGATAGGTTTTGGGAGAGACCCTGGAATAGGTCATAAACTACCCAAACATGTGAAAATAAACATCACAACATGCCAAGAGTCTCCAAACACTCAAAATCTTACCCCCCATGTGAATCCACAGATTTGGGAGCAAGAAATGCCTTGGAGAAGATCCTCTAAGCCTTTTTGGTTGATTTTTGGAAGAAAAGAAGATGGAAAGTGGGTTTTGAGGAGGAAAAAGGAAACACGAGAGTTAGATTTCAGTCTCTAAACCTTTAGACCCAAAGAACTAAAGGGTTTTTGGAGAAAAAATGGACGAAAAAGATTAAGTGGAAGCTTTCCCAAACTTTTTCTCTAAAATCCTAAAAATGTTTCTCCCTCTAATCTCTTCCCAAAAGAGCTGACCAAAATGAAAATTCCCCCTCTGTAAACCTAATTTTCTGACTTATATAGGGTCTCAAAAAGGGTAAAATAGGGTTAAAATAAAGGTAGAAGAAGGGTAAAAGGGCTGAAGTAAAAGCAAGAATCGGCCTTGCACATACCAATCCGATCATGGGACTGGGCGGATCGGTACCGAGCCGGTTCGATGGGGAAAGTCTTTTTTGCGATTTTAGATTTTTCAGTTTGTTTCAATGGTTTTGGACTACAAAGGCCTGCAGATCTCTTCTCGACATCTCGTAACCCCAATCCGAATCACTAGAACTAGAGAGCAATTGAAAATATTTTGCTTCATCGCTTCGCGAGAGGGACTAAAAAATCTCATGCTCATAGACTACCCCTCTCGTGATCACCATTGATATAGGTCAAGATGGTTACGTTAAAAGAGCAAGGAATAGTTATCATATCTTTATTAGCATGAGGCGTTGAAGTTGACTTGGAGGTGAGAAAGTGCACCTTTCAAAACTTTAATGCGGTTCACTTCTAGGATTAAAGTGCCTATTTGAAACCTAGCAAGATATTTTGTTGTCTCCATTGACCTTGAAGTAGGAACTTTTATGAGGTTGACTTCCAAGGTTAAAGCACCTAGTTGTAACTTGTGGAGAAAATATTGGTTATCTCCGTTGACCTTGAAGCAGGAACTTTGATGAGGTTGACTTCCTAGGGTTAAGGCACCTAATAGTAACCTAATAGGATATTTGATCAATTATCTCTGTGGACCTTGAAGTAGGAACTTTGAAAAGGTTGACTTTTAAGGTTAAAGCTCCTATTTACAACCTGTGGAAAATGATTGGTTGTGTTTTACAATAGCCCATTTTTGGAGCATCCTACAAAATAAAGAAGTTTCTTGAAGTCAAAACATGAAGGAGTTGTGTTTTAACTCCTTGATTGACTTTGCGAAAGGAAAATATTTTACCCTTTAAATCTAGATTTAAAACATAATAAAATAGAAAATAAGTTTGAGAGTTCCACCTTGTCTGAAACATTTGACGAAGTGGAATTCCCCTTGCGTGAACCATTGCTTAGCTTCAAGCATTGGGGTGAAATGGCTTCTTTGATTTTAGAGGTCATAATTCGAAGGAAATTTTCATGAAAAATAGGTTGAAATAGGAAATAAATGGGAAGTGAATGGGTAAGAAATTCACATGAGAAGGTACTTGAATAAATAAGTGAGAAATTAAAGGAAAAAGGGAAATAAAATGGTAAATTTTATTTACTAGGATACCCCACCTGAAAGGGGGGTGGAGGTAGCCAAGCGGGGGGTGCAAAAGTGAGGTAGCCTGAAGTACCGAGGTGACATAGTGGTTGGAAGTGAGAAGTGAGTGCGATGGTTGAAAGTGAAAGGAGTGAAAAATGACCTTTGGGGTCCATAATGAATTGCATATATAAATGATTCAATTCAAAATTTCAAATCACTTTTCGCTTTTCCACTTTTCCTTTTCTAGTGCTTATATCTCTGGATTTTCTCTCTCTAGAATCAGACATTACAGAACAAGCTATTAGGACGAAGCCCTTCGAGGGTGGCCCCCACGAGATGTGGACCCGCTCGGTGTCACATGGGATAGACTTCCAAGTCACCTATATCTTTTGGTGACGGCCTTGAAGGGTCATTCCTCCCAGCTATAGGTATTCCCGAAACTCATTAATTTTTATCCGGTTTAAATTTAATCGAATCGTTTAATTAAAATTTGAAATATGAAAAGTATGAGTAAAAATGCCATGAAAGTTAGATTAGGACTAATTATGCATGAAAATATTACCGAAAACATAAAAATTAACGTAAAAAAGAACGGAAAATGGAATGGAGACCTTTTTTTCCCCGTTTTGATTTGGCCCGTATGCTAGTACCGGCCCCAATTGAGTTGGTACTGCATACCGGCTCCGGTCGGTTCTGACGAGTTACGTCAGTACTGACCTTATCATTACATCATAGGGACAACGCCCATACTAGTGCTGTTTCTCGAGGAGATCCAGGGATTAGGCCAGCCAGTACCGGTTTCATACCTTGGGATTGTGGAAACTTCAAACATAAGGCCCAAATGCAATTTTTAACGCAATTTTTAACTGAGATTGGGGTTAAATTGTAATTTTTGGACATATTTTTAATTTAATCGATTTAATATCTGAATTAAATAAAATTTGACTCAAGTATAAATAACGAATTAAATCTATTTGACTTAAACTTAAAAAATAACAATTGAATTGTTTACACTTTCACTTTTATAATGAATTGAATTATTTTACTTAAACTTAAATAATTAATTGAATTTTACTTAAACTAATTATGCTACCCACAAAGGTAATGCAACCTAAAATGAGGTGCAAAAGCTTCTCGTGATTTTGTATGATTTCTACATATCCAGTCGTATGAAACCATAGGTGCACTTAGCCGATGCAGGGAGTGATGGGCATGGATTAGAGCCGACGCAACTGTGAGGCATGGGATGCAAAAGCACAAAGAATCTTGATGGCTTCAAGTCAAACTATAAGTGCATAGGTTTCATCATAATCAATTCCTTCTTGTTGGTTTAGCCATGAACAACGAGTCTATCTTTTTTTCTGACAATATTTCCATCTTCACCAACCTTGTTCTTGAAAACCCATTTGATTCCAACGATTGATTTGCCTCTTGTTTTAGGAACTAAATCTCGCACATCATTTCACTTAAACCTATCAAGCTCTTCTTGCATAGCTCTCATCCATTAGTCATCAAATTCATCATTTTCAAACTTCATGGGTTCAATCAAAAAAATGAATGATGGATGACTTGTCATTCTACTAAGTTGACCTCTTATCATAAATGGATTATGAATCTCATCAATATTACGATCAATATGATGATTGAGATAAAATCTGATTTCTCTTGGAAGATTTAGGTTTGTTATTTGAATATCCATACTAGTCTATTGTTGATGAGTTTGATCATTGTTGAAATTGATAGATTAAATTTGGTCAGCATCTTCTTTGATGTCATTCAATCTTCTACTAGTGTTGAGCTAGGATTCTCAGGCACGTTGATTACTTCATGAACATCATCGTCATCATCTCTTCTAGTAATAGGTTATTTTTCATCAAAATCTATAATTATAGATTCTTCAAGAAGTCTAGTCCTTTTCACATAAACTCGGTATACTTTACTACTTGTTGAGTAACCTGGAAAGATTCTTTCATTTGATTTTAAGTTGATTTTGGGTGTTGAGAATTAAACTCTTACATCAAAAAAGTCTGAGATGCCCAACTTTTCGCTTGTGCCCTTTTCAAAGCTCATAAGGTGTTTTATCCAAGATAGGAAGAATTAGCACCTATTAAGGATATGAAAGATGTGTTAACATCTTTTCCCAAAAAATACTTTGGTAGGTTCTCGTCACTCAACATTGATCTAGCCATCTCAACAAGTATTTTGTTCTTCCTCTCTAAAACTCCATTTTGTTGAGGGGTGTATAGATTTGAGAAATTATGATCAATTCCATGCCTTGAATAAAATTCTTCAAAGAATATATTTTCAAAATCTCTTCCATGGTCGCTTATGATATTGATGATTCTCCTTCCTTGTTCTTTCATAATCCAATTAGATAATGTAGAAAAGGATTTGAAGATTTCCTCTTTACTGGTCGACAAAGGTACTCAAGTGAATCGAGTGAAATCATCCACAATAACAAGAGTGGATCTTCTACCACCCAAGCTTGCTAGTTGAACTGGGCCAAAGAGATCCATATGCAATAACTCTAGTGGATACTTCGAAGAGATATAATTCAAAGACTTGAATGACTTTGGAATTGCTTTCCATACTGACATGTTGAGCAAAGCTTATCCTTCTCAAAGTTGATAGAAGGAAAACCATTGGCTAGTTCCCTCTTCACCAGTTTTGATAAATTTTACATATGTATATGGCCAAGTCTTTTGAGCCATAACCAAGAGTTTTCATCTTCTGAAACTAAGCAAATGTTGCTTGTTCTAGGGGATAGATTAATCATATAGACATTGTTGATTCTAAGAGCATGGAGAATAGTTAAATCGATCTTGATATCGCTCACCGAACATCTAACTTAGTTAGATGAAGCTCATTTACCTTTATCACATAGTTGAGAAACACTAAGTAGGTTTCACTTCATACTTTGAACTAGAGAAACATCTTCAATTGAAGGGCTAGCTTCAATTGTGCCATTTCCCACTATCTTGCCTTTTTGGTTATCGCCAAAACTGACACTTTAATTTTTGTTTTACTCCAATGTGATGAACTACTATTCATCACCAGTCATATACCTCGAGCAACCATAATAAAAAATCACATTATTATATCATGAAAGGATCTTGGGCTCACCTATAAAATAATTAAGTTTTCTTAGATACTCATGCCTTTTAGCTAATCCTCCTTTATTAGTAGTGTTTACTTCACTCCAGTTATATTCATCATAATAACAATTTTTATGTCTACACAGAGTTATGACATGTCATACCTTTCTACAAAATCCACACAACGATTTTATTTTAAGCATGCTCACTTTCTTCTTTTTGGTAGATTTCTTATGAGAAGTATGTGAGTGGTTACTCAAAGTATTTATGTTGGCTGGAGGATGAAATTGTACCATTTTCAAGGCAGTTAACTTAGCAATTAACTTGTCTAATTTCTTAGAGAGTACACTATCATGACCTTCATGAAACTCAGCCTTTTCTAAGAGGTAGCGGATATCAAGAGACATGGAAGAACTAGTGACTTCCAAATCTTCACACCTCCTCACTATTTCCTTGATGCTTTTGCCTGAATTTTTTGTCATCTTAAATCCATCATTGAGTACCTCATTAATTTCATCACATACAAAGGCGGTTAAGTGTTTACCTTAATGCCATTTTCTTCTTCGCCATTCTCAACATTTTGGTCAGCAGCGGAATTTGACTTTGAAGTGGATGTTGAG
This sequence comes from Euphorbia schlechtendalii, assembly GCA_949673415.1. NCBI lineage: Eukaryota > Viridiplantae > Streptophyta > Magnoliopsida > Malpighiales > Euphorbiaceae > Euphorbia > Euphorbia schlechtendalii. The sequence continues at coordinate 12,333 of CATIWQ010159745.1, forward strand.
TTATCGATGGGCTTATCATCAATCTCCATAAGACATATGTTGACAAAATCAATTGCATCTTCATTTGAAGATGAATCTTTAAATTCAGAGTCATCCAAGTGGCATCATGTGCTACTTCTTTATTGCCAAACTTCTTGTACTTGTCTTTCTTTGCTTTAGGATAGTTGGATTGAATGTGTCTCTTTTCTCCATAGCCAAAGAATTTGAAGTTTTTGTTGTATTCTTTCTTGCATTTATCATCTTTCTAGTTTTTTGGCTTTCTTTTAGAAAATTTCTTTCTAAACTTATCATCATCTTCATGAAGCGCTTGAACCTTCTAGTCAATGGCACCATGTTTTCATTAGAGTCATCATATTCTTCGCTGGATGAGTTGACTTTAAGAACAATTCCCTTTGATTCCTTTTTGCCTTTTTCTTCTTCTTATTTTACTCATCATACTTTTGTAAGGACATTTCTTGATTGATAAAGGTTACTATCACTTCATCAAACTTATAGATCTTGAGATCATGAACTTCCTCAATCGCACGCTACTTTGCATCTCACTCCTTGGTAAGACTTCTCAAGATCTTCTTAACTAGCTCTTCTTCAATTTAACTCTTTCCAAGCCTCTTTAGCTCATTGATGATGTTCCAAAAGTAGGTATTCATGCTTTGAACTCCTTCATTAGGCTCCATTTCACATTGTTGGATCATCATGTTGATCTTTGTTTCTTTCATCTTGTCATTCCCTTCGTAATTACCTCCAATTTCTTTCATATTTCTTATGTTGTTTTACATCTTGAGATTCTATCAAATTTTATAAGATCTAAAGCACATTGTAAGTAATTAATCATCATTGCATTCTCCTTTTTAGGAGATTAAGAAGTGTTGTTATAGTCTTCGGAGTCCATTAGAACTCGTTGACCATTTTTAACTTCGATTAAAAGATGGGGTCCATTTCCGATAACTAACAACAGAAACATGCTTTGAGATTGAATGGAATTTTTCATCATATTTTTCCAAATTATATAATATTGGCCATCAAACAATGGAGGTTGGTTAACAAACCTTCCTTCTCCAATGAGCTGATTCTTTGAATCACTAAGGAAATAAGAGTTGTTAAACACCATTGAAACTTTAACTCAATATTTTTACATCTTAAGCTGAGCAATCTCTTTGATTCCACTCGTTGGTCTCAATTAGTTATAACACACCAAGTCAAAGGGGGTGAATGACTAAACTTGGTTTCTATTCCAATTTTTAGTTCTTTTTAAATTTGTTACTAAGCGTGCTGAGTTTGTCTAGATGGTGTTATGAAAATAAGCAATAAAGCTAAATAAATAAGAAAACTGAGCTAAGTTTCAATTTGACAGACTCTGCTAAGTAAGAATACTCGGCAAAGTTAACTAATAAACACTTGGAAAAAAACACAAATAAGAAAATAATTGTGCTGAGTGATAATTTGTTGAGTTATAAAAGAGATAGTGTTGGAGAGATCAAATAGTGTAATTTATCCTAATTCAACCTCTCACCTACGTCTAGTCTCCAGATACCTTCTCCGAGCTTTAATCCACTATTTTAATCTCCTTTAACTAGGCAGAGAAGCCTGCACAATGGGTATTACAACGAGTACTTTTCAAACTAACCCTCAAAAAATATTTAAGTACCCTTCTTAAATCCGTTATCACTCATAGTTTTTCTATCTTAAGATAGTGGAAAAAACAATGTATAGAATTGTTATTTTTCCTTACAGATCTGATCTATTACAATTTGAGCGATCTAACTATCTTTGTGAAGAACGCAATGTGAACTTGATGTTATTCTTCTAATTTGGGAATTTCTAAGTTGCTGAGTAAATTGCACAAAGATTTAGCACCTAGGAAATTCATAATGTATTCACCAAGTTTTAACTATTGTAGCCTTCGATTTCAATTTATAGGAAAAGATTGAAGTAGTCATTGCAAACTTGTCATTCAGCTTGATTAATCTTTAATTTATCTTCTCGTCTGGTCTTTAAGAATCTTTATGTTTGAGAAAAATTTGAATCCGTTGTGAGACAAATTTATAGTCATTAATGTACAAGGTTAACCCCGTTAATCTACAAGATTAAATCGTTGAATGGAAAACTCACCAAGTCTTGATCTTCAATTTGATTTTGTCTAGCGAGATTGAGAGCACGCAACTATGTGGCTTTCGTTAATATGCTTGAAGTACTGATAGTAGCATAATGGTGTGGCTCAATTTAAAAGCGACATGACAGTCTGTTGTTCTTGGATTTTTGCATTGAGAGGCCGACATTCCATACTAACAACTTTTTCCTTAGACCACATAATTATTCCTTTATGTTTTCAAAGCCATATCATCTTTGAGACCTGTAAAGAATTAAACTAGGAATAAAGGGTTAAAGACATATAGTGTTATAAAAGAGTAAAATCTAATACTTAACACATATGTGAATAAAACAAGAGTTGAGTTTAGTTCTGTTTTACTACACTAAGTAACTTAACTCAACAACCAATGTTAGTATTTTTAACTAAGTCTTTTAAGTTAGCAAGACTAGGTGAACTAATCTTATAAACCTAATTAACCCTAATTAAATACTAACTACTATATTGAGTCTGACTTATTGCTTTCCTTTCTGTTTTACATCATCACAAACTTCAACTCAAGATTACCTTAAGTTAGGTTCAACAAAAACAAAAAGGAATAATTATGTGGTCCAAAGCGAAATGGTGTCAGTACAGAATGTTTGAATGTTCTCACTAAAATCCAAGGAATTATGTGATTTCACCATATTTCAGAATTTCCATGTCAAACTGCAACTTAAGGATTTCAAGCTTATCAAAGATCACTATATTGCATCTTGCGCTCTCTCTAGCACACATAGTCAACCTTGAGGATCAAATCTTGAAAAAATTTAATCAACAAATTAATCTCATATTGCAATGTTCAAATCCTCTCTCTTAACGGATTCTACATTGGCTCACAGTAATAAGAAATTTGAAGACCTGAAGAGAAGATAAATTGAAGACCAAGTCCAGATGATAAGTTTCCACAACTACTTCAAGATTTTTGCCTATAAATAGAGACTAAATATTGTAGTTACAAATTGGTGAATCACTTGAATTTCTAAAGAGCTGAAATCTCTATTCAATCAATCTCAACATTCAAAATTCCTCAAGAAATTCAAAGTAAATAATCAATTCTTTATTTGTTCCTATTCAAAGAGAGAAATTAGACTTAGAGATAGCTAAGCTCTCAAACTATAAAGACACCAACAATCTATAAGTTATATTTCTGTTCTTTTATCTTTAAGTAATTTGAGTGATATTAGATTTGAGAAGGGTACTAATATCTGTTCGAAGGATATTTAGCTTGGAAGGTACAAGTTGTGAATCTACCTATTATCAAAGGCTTCTCCTTCTAGTTAAAGGAGTTAACACTGGTGGATTAAAGCTTAGGGAATGTACCTAGGGACTGGAGGTAGGTTGTGTCTGATTCTGTCTGCGTTGAGTAAGTTTTTTCAACATTAGTATGCCAAAATTGAGTCCAATTTGGGCTGTTTAGTTTTGTGTTTTTGTAAGAACATTAAATGGTAATGTTTCGCATCATTCATCATCAATCTTGCAAATTTTTGAAAAGATTAAATCAAGTTTTCAAGTAACCAAGTTTTAACAAGTAAAATTCATGAACCCCCCTCTCTAACCGATTATACTATGCAATAAGACCAATAAATGGTATCAGATTAGTGTTCAACTTAAGACTTCACAATCTCGAGTTAAAGACCCTATGGCTTACTATAACCCATCCTATGTACCTAATCATGGGTAGACAACACTCTTTAAAGAAAGAATGTTTATAACCAGACATCCACTCTATAATAAAATAACACTATACGTTTTCGAAAAATCGCATGAAATATTTTATTCAGTCACAGAACATGCTAGCAAGGTTAGCCATTGAATATGGCCCTCGCGTTCCAACAAAATTAAGAAACAATAAAAAAGTTCATGTCAAACCTGAATATTATAATAGTGTTGATCTGAATCTTGTTAAGGAGAATGCAACAGTAATTAAATACTTACACTGTGTATTAGACTTGTTTGAGTTTAAAAGGGTATTAGGTTACGAGATAACACAAGAGATATGGTGAGATCTAGAGGTCACTTATGAGGGTACTGATAAGGTCAAGAAGACTAAGATCAATATGATGATAAGGGAAGATGAACTATTCCATGTGGATGCTAGTGAAGGAGTAAAAATCATGAATACTCAATTTGTTAACATATTTAACAAACTGGAAAAACTTGGAAAGAGCTTCACTGAAGCAGAGATGATAAAGAAGATCTGAGAAGTCTCACTAAGGAGTGGGATGTCAAAAAGAGTCTCATCGAGGAAGCCCCTAATTTGAAAACCTACAAGAATGATGGGCTTATTTGAAGCTTGTTGACTTAGGAGATGTCATTAAGAAATTATGATGAGAGCTCCAAGAAAAGAAAAGGAAAAGAGAAAGAGACCGGAGCAATTATTCTTAAAGTTGATTTATCAGAAGAATATTGTGAGCGAACGACATGGAGAGCGATGGTCCGAAAGCGCGCTGTTGAGAGGCGCGGTCCATCGGGGTATTTTTTGTGAAAATGAAATGTACCAGGTCATGGACTCGGAAAGTTTTAAAAGAGAAAGCGGGAAATATTTTGGATTGGTCAAACCCGAATCCACCATCTCTTATTGTAGAGTTGCCACCTGGATTAGCTCTTCTAGGAATTAGAACTTTATGAGGCTTAACGTCCGAAGGACGGCCCACCAAGACACATAGATTAGGTTTGGGATAAGTTACTTATTTCTTATTGGATTACATTATATTACATCTACAGAAAACCACATATCTTAATTGTGCATATTCGCACTTATGTAGTTTTTGAGTTTATAATGTATGATTTAACGTGCATGCGAAAAGCAGTAAATCCATGCATAAAGCAGTAAATAAATGCGGAAAGATAAATTAACAAATTACAAAACCTCGGGGGATGAAACCGCCCGCCTAATCTATTAATAACATTTTCATAAAAATATTTGCAATACCCGAAGGAAAATAAAACCTAGGCATACATATAACTTGCATCCATAAAGGTTAGCACATGGTATATAGCACACCATGAATATTTACACGTATGCTCGATTTGATTTTGGCGAGGCCTTGAGGCCTAATTAAAATATCAACGATTGAAAAAATTTTATTTAGAAATAAAACAATTCATTTTATTGACAAATATGTTGGTCATTTTTAATTAGTGAAAATGATCGCATGGCAAATGTGAGGTCTGTTATTCAGGAATAATTTTAATACCCTTCGTTGGGGTATTCTAACAGAAATAGTCATAAATAGAAAAGAAGAAGAAGAAATATTACATTAGTATTTACATAATAGAATAAAACAAAATTATTCCTAGGTCGTCATTTAGAATAAATTGAAACATCAAAAGAAACATGAGATAGAGCAACTCGAGGAACTCAGACGCTTACCCTTTCGACGTGAATCCACTTCGACGTATCCATATGATCCTTGGGAGCGTTCCTCATTCATTTTTTCATTTGATTTGTGTGGAAAATAAATATTTATTTATCCTAAAAATAATCAGATTCGAACTCTAAATTTGTTTTAGGTCTGAGAGTATCTGAGGATTTTTTAAGAAAAGAAGATGGAAGGAAATTGGTTTGAAAATTGTAAGGTTTGGAATCCAAACATGGTTTGGATCTGAATATATTTGGAGGATTTAAAAGAAAGTATTTTTGTAAAATTTCTCAGGTTGCGTTCTCTCGAGAAAATCAATTTTTTTCTGAAAATTTTGGATCCCTTGAAAATGAAAAAAGACCCCGTATATATAGGGAAAAATTGGGCTCGCTGGAATTTTTCACCAAACGAAAATCCCAGCGAGGCTCGTTGGGATTTCCAATGAGCTTTGCTGGGATTCCCAGTGAACCTCAATGGGATTTTTAGCAAGGCTTGGCTCGCTGGAACTCAACGAGCTAGCTTGTTGGCTCGGTTGGGTCCCTCCCAATTTTTTTTCTTGTTTATTTATTTATTATTATTATTTTACTTTATTAAGTATAATTTTCCAAGTCCTTAAAAACAACTTAAGTCATTAAAATAAATTGTTAACGAGGAGCACTCCCATTAGAAGATCTTCGGATAATCGAAAATTATGTGATTCAAGGATAAAATTCTAAAAAACAGTCATCATCGAATGCGCGAGCTGGTACAAAATTCCCTGCTCACAAATATTATGATGAACAAATGGTGTTGCTAACCAAAAAGTTCAAACGCTTTATGAAAAATATAGGAGTACAAGAAGAAGTTTCCCAAAAAGAAATCCACTCAGTATAAGAAGGATACGGAGGAAGGACCAAAGAAAGAGTTAAAAAAAGATATCAAATGCTTTGGTAATGGAGAAAATGGTCATATTCAATCGAGTTCTCTAAAGAACAAGAAAGAAAAATTCAAGAAGAAGTTTAGCAAGAATTTTGAAGCTTTCAGAGTTACAGGAAGTGACTTTGAAGAATCTTAATCATCGGATGAAGAACCACAAGATTCTGCCAACCTTTGCTTGATTGCTATTGGAGATAATGATGGAGAATTCTCAACATCAGGCAACAATGTCAGCAATCTGCTACTGATCAAAGTGTTGAGAAGGACAAAGGGAAAAACTCTCAAACTGAGGTGAATTCTTAACTTCCTTTGTTATTGGATGAATTCGCTAAGGTTATCTTTGATATGATGAAGCTGACTCACAAGTCAGACAAAAACATTAAAGAGCTAGTGAGGAGATGTGAGGATTTAGAAGATATTGTTTCTTCCTTATTTGTTAATATCTGCTTTCTTAAAGTATCATGAGGGATATAACACCAAGCTCACTACGCAATTAGTTGAGTTAACTATTAAAGTAACAACTTGGAAAGAAGTATGTGTACCTCTTCCAGCCAACAATTCAACTCTGAATAACAAAACTCAAATCTCTCAAAAAGGAAAAGAATGCTTTTCCAAAGAGATAAGTGAACTAGCCCAAACCAAAAATGGCATGTGGTTTTTGTGAGAAGGCTGGACATGTCATAGTGCTCTGTAGACATAAAAATGGTTATGCTGACAAGTATGACTGGAGTAAGATAAGCACTACTAGGGTATGGGTACCTAAGAAATTTAATTATTTTGAAGGTGAGCTTGAATCCGCTGATGACACTAGATTGTGGTATTTATATAGTGGTTGCTCTAGGAATTTAATAGGTGATGAAAGCAGTTCATCACATTGAAGTGAAAAAGGAAATGAAAGTTCAGTTTTGGAGATAACCAAAAAGGCAAGATTGTTAGAATTGGTACAATAGGTGCTAGTCCTTCAATTGAAGAGGTTTCTCTTGTCAAAGGATTGAAGTTTAACTTTCTAAGTGTAGCCCAACTTTATGACAAAGGCGGGAAGGTTAATTTTGACTCAATAAGATATTTAGTAATTGACTGTAACAATGTTCTAACTATTCTCTATGCTCCAAGAGTTAATAATGTTTATATGATTTACTTATCTCCTAGCTCCAATAATGTTTTTCTTGTATGCTTTAGCACAAATGGTTGGGTCATATTAGTATGAACATTTTGTCCAAACTAACCTAAAAGTAACTAGTTGAGGTTTTACCCAATATCAACTTTAAAAAAGATAGACTTTTCTCAGCATGTCAACTTGGTAAGTAGTCTTGAAAATCATTTAGATCAATTAACAACGTAGTAACTAAGAGACCACTAGAGCTTCCATACTTAGATCTCTTCAACCATGTTCAACCTATGAGCTTGGGTGAAAAGAGATTTTCTCTTGTTATAGTTGATGACTACATGAGATTCATTTAAGTAATCTTGCTTATTAGCAAATGTGAAACCTTTGAGTCTTTTATCAAACTCAGTAATCGGATAATGAATGAACTAGAAATTAAAATTAGTAGAATTTGAAGTGATCATGGAAGAGAATTTGAGAATTTTCATTTCACAACTTTTCTACTTCTTATGCTCCTCAACAAAATGGGGTTGTAAAAAGAAACAATAGAACTATAGTTAAGATGGCAAGATCCATGCCAAGTGATAACAATCTACCAAAGTAATTTTGAGGAAAAGTTGTTAACATAGCTTGTTATATTCTTAATCGAGTTTTAATTTGCTCAATTGATAAGTGCATAATTACACTTATTATCATGACAATTTCAATCAGTAAACATATGGTTTTGTTTCATTTTATACTTCATATAAAAGATTTCACGTGGTATGCAGTTGCTTTTGATGCAAATGCAGGTACTAGGTAAATCTTGGAAGTAAAATGATTAAAGTTGGAAATCTATGCAAAAAGAGTGAAAAAGGTGCAAAAAGATGTGTGGAACTTAAGGAATTGGTGAAGGATCGAAGATGTCAAAGATCGGTAGAAATCGCAAAGAGGAATCATGTGAAAAAGGCATGTCACGATCGTGACACATATATCGCGGTCATGACTTGTTAACCTTCACAACAGAAAGTTGCCAACCAAGTATTCACGGTCACGACATACATTCGTGGTCGCGACCTTGATGGTTTGTTTCAACTCTTCTCTTCTTTCAACCGCCGGATAAAAATGATCAACCGCCATCAACCACCATCAACTACTAATTGAAAAGACACCTTTTGGAAGTCAACCAATCATGAAAAGGTGCTTTTCCATTGTGGATGAGGATGAATCTTTGCATCCAATCATATTGAAATGATGCAACTCTTCACCAATGGACATGACTCTTCGTTTGGATAGACGCAACCCTTCACACTCTATAAAAATTGTTCAAAACTCAACAATTTCATGGTGCATGGTTATGGCATGATTAGAAGGCATTGAATAATAGTGTGCATGTATAGATAGAGAGTGTAATATCTATATTTCGCTACGTTCAAAGTCTTAGCGAGAAAAATGTATAAGTGATTTGATTCCTATTTCGACCACTATATTTCTACACAAATTCGAGCGTTTGTTCTATAAGTATAATTGTAAAGCACTTATCAATAAAATTTTTCATTCTTCAACATTCTTTTATTCGAGATTAACAAAGAATAGCATCCTAGCGGAGTTTCTGTACGAATCGAGACCGGATTCAAAGTAGATGCAGGAATTGCGGGAATTGACAACTCCCATTAAAGAGTGGATACGGTTTGATCAACTTTAGCTTTCACTTGCATACCTTACAACTTTACTTTGTTTTCTGCTTATACTTTCTATTTCGAAACTTATGATATGTCTATGTGTCATAACGAATAATTCGTTTTGCGTCATTTATATTAATCAAGTTATATGTTTTCGAGTTAACTTTAAGAGTGATTTTGGGGTTAACAAGTTTGTGTATAATCACTGGATTTGTGATTATAACGATGTTTAGTGAGCCAACATTTTTGGAGTGGTAACTTGCTAAATATGGCTATGTGAGAGCGACCCATACTAAGCATAGTAATATAGTTATCCAAGTTCTTATAAGTGTCATAATTCGTTTACCCTGGATTTAGAAAAGTCATCTCATGTGTTGCTCTGCGGTGAATTATTGAATATTAGAGCGTCTAGAACCTTTGTTGAAGTTATCTAGTGTACGAAATATTCTTGATGATTTTGCATGTTTTTCTCTATTAAACTTGTTCGTAGGAATATCTCCATATTTTACATCTTCTAGTCCGTTCATACATCTATCCATTCATCAATCTATCATCCAAACCCATCAAACAGGAATTCCATATTTTCGTTTACCCAGTTACTCTTGTTGGTCTTTAGAACTGGTTCCTTCCTTGTGGGATCGATATCTTTTAAAATTACATTGAAACTATATACTTGCAATGGTCACCATTTTTCTATTTGATAAGCGGTATTGACAATACCTATTCGTATTTTGAACTTTTATCGGTAGAAAGGTGGGGAACAAGGTTTTTGGCTTCATCACCGAATATAAGCCCTCAAAATAAATAGAGTCAAAACATTACGATCAAGTTTTTGGCACTGTTACCGAGGAAGGCAAGTGCGTTCTATAGATCAAATTACCGGATAACGGGCAATTATATTTGTGTGTCAATAGATTTATTTATTTTTGTTTTTGTTTTTGTTTTTAGTTTTACGTGTTTATATATTGTTATTAACATATTTTTCTTGCTTATTCATTGAGTTTTCTTTCTAGCGTGTGCATGCCAAGTACGCGTAGTTTGAGAGAAAGTTTGGCGTCTTTCAAATCAGAAATAGAACGATTTGGTAGGACAAGGAAACGGAGGAATAAGAGACAAGCAAAAAGGATGGCTGAAGATCGAGAACAAGTTGAAGGTCTAGTTCCAGATCCACCTCAACCAAGGCTCATGAATTATGTCATTCCGACCATCAATGGTAACAATCAAGGAATTGCTAAACCACCCATTGCAGCAAATCAATTTGAAATCAAGATAGCATTACTTCAAATGATTAGCAATAATTTGCAATGCTATGGTCTACCCAATGAAAATCCAAATACTCACATTGCAAACTTTCTAGAAGTCTGTGATACTTTCAAAATGCCCAATGTTTCTGATGAAGCAGTTAAACTTTACTTATCCCATTTACACTCCGTGATAAAGCGAAAGTTTGGTTGAATTCATTACTCCTAAAATTCAATCACTACTTGGAACCAATTATCCTAAGTCTTTCTGACTAAATATTTCCCTTTAGCCAAAACCGCAAGACTCATTAACGAAATCACTTCCTTTACTCAGAAAGATAGTGAATCCTTGTACGAAGCCTGGGAACGTTATAAGGAATTTCAGCAAGTTTGTCCTCATCATGGTTTACCTCAGAATGTAATTCTACAAACTTTCTACAATGGAATAAATCATGCAACAAGAGGAGCGATTGATGCTATGGTTGTGGGGTCTCTTATGAAGAAAACTAGTCAAGAAGCTTTTGATCCTTTGGAAGATATGGCAAATAACAATAGTATATGGCCAGGAGAGAGCACAAGAGAGGATGAACATGCTAAATCCGGAAAGGTTAATCCCCCTCAACCAACATTTCCACATAGAATGAAGAAGAAAAATGAGGATAAGCAATTCATCGAATTCATCAACAAACTTAAAGGTCTGGAAATCAATCTCTCATTCATTGAAGCCATCACTCAGATTCCGAACTACGGTAAGTTTATTAAAGAACTTTTATCTTATAAACGTAGTTTAGAAGGAATATCAAAAGTATCTTTAACTAAGATTGTAGCAAAATAATAACTGCTACAATGCCCACTAAAATTAAAGATCTAGTAAGTTTCACAATTCCGTGTAAACTTGGAAACATTTCTTTTCCAAAATGTTTATGTGATATTAGGGCTAGTATAAACCTTATGCCTTTATCGATCTTCAAAGAGTTGAAGCTTGATGATGAAGTTAAAAGGACAAATATGGTCTTGCAATTGGCCGACCAGTCTATTAAACGTCATTATGGCATAATAGAGGATGTGCTAGTTAAAGTGGATAAATTTGTTTTCCCAACAGACTTTGTTGTGTTATATTTTGCATATGATGAAAAGTGTCCTATAATCTTAGGAAGGCCTTTTATGCATGCTGGCAAAACATTGATAGATGTGTTGGAAGGCAAAATTAAGTTAAGGATAGGAGACGATACTGTTGAATTTAATATGGGGAAAGCTGATAAATATCCAATGGATGAATATATTTGCATGAAACTTGACTTGATTGATGCTTGCATCTAAGAAGTTGTTAAGTTGGATTTCATCCATGAATATGATGTCAATGGGTTGAAAAATTCCATTGACACTTAAAATCTCTTATACTTTCCTAAAATATATATAGTATAATATAGTAGTACATTTTTATTTATTTTTTTATGCATTAGTGTAGTTTTTCAAATAAAACAAAAGAACAAAATTTTTGGATGTTAGCATATCGCGATCGTGACCTGTATCGCGCTCTTGATCAGTATGGTCTGAACTCTTTGTTTCTGTATAAGAGAGAGTCACGATCACGACTAACCTTCGCGATTACAACCAGTGCGATTTGTACAGCAGTTTTTGATGTAACAGCTATATTTTAACAGTTATATTTGATATATATGCATTGGAAAAGCAATTAATACCCTATTTTCTATATAAATAACCATTTTTCCTAGTTTGTTTTCACAATAACTCTTTTTCACAAACTCAATCCTTTGCAAAAACAAATTTTCTCTATTTTCCAAATTAAACTCAATTCTTTCTTTCTTGAATTCAATGGCTCCTAAGAAGTCTGCAATAACTAAAGGGAAGAACAAGTTGGTCAACCAACAAAATAAGTATGGATGCCCTTTTCCAATCTATAGTGAAGAAGAAGTTGAAAGATACTTGAGAATAAAGAACTTCTATTTTCACTGTACGCTTTTCTACGAACCTACTTTTGCTATTGATGTTGGGATTCATGCGGAAGTAGAGGAGTATTTTTTTGCTGTTTGGATTGGAGAAGTTTGTGAATATGCGTTTTCCTTTCATTGAGGAATGGGTCCTCGAATTCTTGGTTACTGTTGCGGAAGATGGGAACTTTATGAAAGGGAAATTCAGGAATAGAGGAAAAGAATATAAGTTCACTTTGATGGATTTAATCAAATGATTCGGTTTTAGAGGAACATATGAGATTGAAAACGATAACTGATATTCGGACTGAGTTAATGGGATTGGATCGATACGATGTCAAAAACTCATCCAACAAGAATATTCGGAGCAACAGTCTTCTATACCTTCACAAGTTTATTTCTCGAAGTCTTTTCTTCCGACACGAAACAACTAAGGTGTCGATGAAAGACTTGGTAACATTGGAGTGCACGGTTTCACAATTATGGCCAAAGTTTCCGATGTATATGTTGGAATCCATCACTAGTCTGACTACACATAAAAAGGCTAGAGTTGGAGGTGCAAATACAATTTGTGGGATAATTTTGGGTGCGAAGAACCAACTACCATATCAATATAGTCCAAGAGAAAAATTTAACTTCATGGGAGGAGTACATATGAAGAGAGCAGGATTGGTCAAAGAAGATGATGGAAAATTTATGTTTTTACCATATGGAGTAAGGGTAAGGAAGCTTAAACTGATAGATGGATCTACTTCTCGAGAAAACCAACAAGATGAAGATGTTGAAGAAGTTCAATTCGGAAGTAGTGGTTCAAGACAAGCCTTGGGAAGTACACATGATACTTGGCGAGGAAAGTTCGTGAAAGATGTCGACCAAGCATGCCTAAACATTGCCTCCATATAGCAAGATGTTCATCAACTAACAAAATCCAATATTTCATTGAACCACAAGTTGAATACATACTTCAGAATGAAGAATTTGGATATCTCACCAAGTCCTCCATATTCAGGTTCGGATGATTAAACGGGTTCAATTTCTTTTTCTTTTATTTCATTACTAGTTGTTTGTTTTTAGTTTTTAGAATTTAATAAAGTCTTCCACAATGAGGGCATTGTGTTCTTTAGTGTGGGGGGTGTTTGTAAAACAATCCCAAAAATCCAAAAACATTAAATAAAATGAAAAAATCGAAGAATTTGAAAATTTTTCTTGATCTTTGTGTTATTTATACATTATCCATATATACACTATACTAACATATGTTCCAAGGTTATTTTGAATGTTAGATATTTCAAGTTTGATGTTAGTGCATATTTCGAACAAAGTGTTTCGAGTATGACCACACGTTGAGAGTGTGAGCGTTTTCGCACAACATTTCGCATTTGGCAAGGATTAGTTGTGAGTAGCTTTCAAAAGCAACATTCTAAGTAAGTTTCGATATACATTTCAATGCAACATGAATTAGTATAAGTTGTATAGTTTTAGTTTAATGCTACCGATAAGTTTAAGTAGAGTAATATCTAGTAGTGTTCTTACTATGAGTTTTATATGCTATTCTCGAATAAAACCTATAAGTATTGAGTGTGTTTAAAGTGTTGGGAAACTATAGCCATAATACTTTGAAAGTGATCAATAAAGGATGAGGGTATTAAGAGTGAAAAAATCAAGAGGATAACCAATGAGCTATGCAAAAGGTGAGGAATGGTACGGAGCAGAAACTGCAACCATTCAATGAGTGAAAAAAGAAAAAGTAGCATAGCATGAAAAATGGGTGCAAAGTACAAAGTACTTCAAAAAAACATATGCTTAAAAGAAAAAAAATGAGAGAAAGTGGTATGGAGCATAAAATGCAACCACTAAAAAAAGGGGAGAGTGGTATGGAGCATAAAATGCAACCACTAAGAGTGTTTTTAGCATCCTAAGTTACCTTAAA
>CATIWQ010159762.1:0-10559 GCA_949673415.1 Euphorbia schlechtendalii
TTTGAATAAGATACTGTAATATTGATATTTGGCGTAGTTAATTGTATACAATGAATATGGTTTGAAATCAAAATCCCGTGAACAACACAAATTAATTTTGTAAGTTTAGCAAATATGCACAATGTTTTTCACAAAATGTTAGATTTATTAGATTCTTCATAAATTAATAAGGTGTTCTTTAAACCAAACAAATATTACAATGACTAATTATTTCATTGAGTATAATTTTATGACTATGATTTTAGATTTAAATTCGAAAACTTATTTACTAGCTTTTTATATTAAACAATAATTTTAAGTGTTTAATTATGATTATAAATAACAATTATTTTTTATTGTTAAAGATAAAAATGTTATCATAAAAACAAACAATATCAAAGTAAAATAAATCAAATGTTAAAAGTTTGAAAAGATTACTAATAGATCAACTTATCTTATATCTAACAATATTTGTTTATAACTTTCTCATAATTTTATTGATTACATTTTGATATAAAAATTTTAGTTGGTATTATTCGTATCTTTTTCCAAAATTTTCTACCATCAGGGTGATCGACTTGTCGCTTTGTGACATATCTCAGCCTATGTAAAATCGTGCCCTCCTCGAAGTATAAACCTTGCCTCTGCCACTGTACATATCATCTTAGGTCTAATATCGACAACAAGCTCTATGGTTCATCAAGCCTTCCCCGTCAACCTCCAAATTGGTTTGCTCGACTTGAATGATCAATGTTTTCTTCACATGACTGTTCCTCTTCATTGCCTTTTCCAATCGATTTATGGCAGTGTTTTTGTAGCATCCGATGATGAAGCGGGTCGAATGGAAAGAATAAACAAGAGAAAATAAACAATAAGTCCTTAACAACTATTACAAGTTAATTTTCCTGATAGATGCTAATAATATACATGAGATATGATTCTATCATAAACCAAAAAGACAAAGGCAGACTGACTTATTATCTAATTGAGCAATCCTCTCCTTGATTAATGGGGTTTTTAGGGGATTGTGCGTAAAGTAGTATAATATTTACTTTTTTGGCTCTCCTCCGTGTTTTTTTATGTTTATTATTCTTCAATTCACGTTGTATATAACCTCCCCTCTTTGATCTTCCACTCACTAATCAGGAATTCTTCAAGTTCGAAAACCTAATTCTATCTCGTTTATTCGTTAATTATCTTCATCTGCTTCTCACATAGCAACGTAGAAGAAGAGAATCAGAAGAAGTGATCTGAAACTGGTTAGGGATTATGGCGCGATCAAATCTTGTAGAGTAGATGAGAGAATATCAGAATCGATATAAAAATGACTGGGCATCTCTCTCCTTTTCTTCCACGACTAATCTAACTTCTTCCGGGTACCCTAATTTACCCTCTCCGCTTTCAAAATTTTGGTTCATTTGTTTTTCAGATTTCTTTAATTTTTTATTCTCATGATTTGACAATATGCAAGGCAAGTAATTTTGATTTCGATTATCATACATCAACTAATTTTTAGGATTAGTAATCCAAATCATTTACATTTGGCTCTTTATTGACAGAAGCATTAATAATTTTATGTTTTTATTACATAGTTAAGCAACATTTCTTGGGATTTCAACGCACTGCTTACACCCATCAAAAGATGAAACCAAATACATTATATTGAGTCTATTATTGACCTTGTTACTTTTGAAAGCAAATTGTTTCTTTTGATTTAGAGTGAACTATACACTAAACTGGTATTAATATGTCTGATATATATCTATTACATGTGAAAAGGGATGAAATAGACAAGTTGAGTTTCATATCCATCTACATGTCTATTATATGTCTGATAAATGTTTATTATATAACTATTCTATTTTTGTTATATTTATTATAGGTCTAATATATGTTTGTTATACCCTATGTATTCATGTATTGTAAACGTATATATATGTTTGAAATACATGGAATAGACAAAGTAATAAAGTTTTTCAAAGAAAACTTTCATCACTTGTTTTCAATAAAATGAACTCTTTCAGCTGGCTTCTCATTTGGGTATCTAAATCTCGCTTTCTGAGTTTTGTCGTCACATATACTTGTTCATTAGTGTAAGATCTCATCAGTATATATATTATTACCTTCTTTAAATTTTTTTATTGTTTTGCTCTAGATATGTGCACTCATATTCCTATGATCATACTCAACGAGTGTTTGAAGCTGCCAAAGCTATTCATGATTTAAATGGCATGGCAAGCATTTTGTTGTAGCAACCTTACCACTTGAATTCCCTTATAACAATGGCAAACTAATTCAAGTTTGTGGACGAGCGTCAAATGTCGGCTGATGCTATCGCAAAGAGTTTATATTGATGTGCATGGCATCAAACATTTACCCAATTGCAAGGTAATTGTCAATTGAAGATCAACCATGAAACAAACAAACCAATGTTCTTAACTCTTTTCACTCATATAAAAAATATGGATAAACGAGGCTGCCATCATTTAGCCCTTGAAGTTTGCAAACTGTTGTTGTCTCTGTTGATAACTTTGTTATTATTGGTCTTGCCTTTGGCTTTAAGGTGAGTTTGTTTCTTAATTATTTAGTCAACAAATAAAAAATTCCACCTTTCCATTTTTAGTTAGAATATGACATTAATTAATTCATAGTTCTTTTTCTCTGTTCTTTTAAAATCTTGATCCAGATTTTGTTCGTAAATGGTAAAAGTACTAATCTTTGTTGAAAATGGTATAGTTGGGAATGGGAAGTTCATTAGAGACACTATGTGGACAAGCATATGGGGCAAGTGAACTAAGAAGGTTGGGCTTATGTATGCAAAGATAATGGGTCATTTTGTTGACCACTTATTACTTATGGTTCCTATATTTGTCTAGTCTCCTCCAATCTTAGAGCTCATTGGTGAAACTACTCAAATTTCTGAAGCTGTAAGTTGCTTTCACTCTTTGTTCCTTTACCCATTTTGAAACAAATTATTGGTTAGTTTTTTATTTTTGTTGAACTGAGTCGAAATCTTGCAGGAAATTTTGCTACGTGGATGCTTTCGCAATTATTCGCGTAAGTGCTGAATTTTTCCATACAAAAATTCTTGCAATCACAAAGTAAAGTGTATGTAATGGCTTGAATATCAGTTGTGGTGCTAGTGTTACATGCCTTTTTGAGCTAGCTTCTAATCTTCCATTTAGTAAACTTTTATTAGTCATTTTTTAAGATGTGCCATTACATCTATGAATGTTGTTGTTTATTGAATTTTCTGAGTTTATATGTCAAACTACATGTCTATTATATGTCTGATAAATATCTATAATATACCTGTTCTAATACTAGATGTTTAATATTTTCAGCCTGTAGCAATTGCTTGATGACATTGCTAAAACTCGAACTTCATTGAATGCTTGCAGATAGTTGAATCAAGAGAAATGTTATCCCACAGGTTAAAGAACCAAAATAAGGGAACCGAACCAGGATTTTCAAAATGATGTAGAAAATACTAATTACTCATACCTACCATCTTTACGAGCTTTAAACGAAGTGCAAGGGGGATTGATTCAACTAAATTTCGAATAAATATATGTCAAAATACATGTCTACTATGTGTCTGATATATACTTACTATATATTGTTATAATTTTATTATATTTATTAGTCATCACATATCATACATGTATTACTTATATACTAGATTTTGTATGTATTTTTTCATGTATTCTTTCACACCTCAATATTTATAACACATATATAATAGACGTATGTATATATAGTAGATATATAATATACGTATAACATTGATACTTTCTTTACATTTAGCCACGGTTGTTAAAAGCGCAAGGCGCACTGAGGCGCAAAGTGTCCAGGCGTGTGCCTCAGGTACACTAGGCACACTTAAATTGCAAAAATTATATTTTAAAAAATGATGTTAAATGTAATAAAATACCAAAAAAATGACTAAGAGAATTTCAGTTGCAATAGTATCCTTCTCATGCTCAACATTAGAAGCAACTTCGGTTAGTGATGAAAGCCAATCTTTGAAGGTGTCATCTTCATATTGGTTTGCCTCTGCAATGTTGAGAGTAGACTGAATACTAATAAGACTCCTCGATAGCTTCTTCACTGCATCGTTATAACCAAAGGCCGAGGCAAACCAATATGAAGAGTCTCCAGTAATCTTCTAATATCTTGAGTGATTACAAAATAGTCATATTCTCTTAAATGCTATGCAATTGCAAGGAAAATTAAGAACAAAATTAAGAAAGTAAAATGATTATACAGAGCTAGTTCTCATTTTATATGCTACATAGACTTGGTGACCAATATATTGAATTAAATAGTTCATAACAAGAACATGTTAGCTGAACGAAATGTTTGTTTCTACAAAAATTAGGAGGAATTCGTTGACTCGTTGAATACACTAACTTTACTCATGGAGCTTGCCAACTAATTAAGTAATAGAGTCCACAAAGTCAACTGAATTCATAAGCCAAACTTATTATGCCAATACCCAAGCTTATGCTCATAATTGTGAATTTCAAATTAGCAAGAATATAACTTCAAGTCTTCACCTTATAGTAATTGTGAAACCATAACTATTTTTTTTAGGGGAGTCAAATTCAGACAAGTTTTATTAATTACCAATTTAGTCTCCACCTTGCTTGTCATATAGCGAGGAGCCGAGGGCTAAGTGAGGCGCGCCTTTAACAACTACACATTATTAGATACACATATTTATAACATACATACATGCGCGCGCACACACACACATAACAAGTTGAATCCCAAAATCTTAAAGCAGAATTGTGAAGATGAGATTCTTACTTAACATACATTTCAAGAAAGCAACATTGGAATCGAACAATTCAACTGAAATTTAGCTGCAAACTCAACAATAACATGAAGCAATTAACAAAACTCCCCATAAATATGCTTCTGCATGAAATAAAAACCAACCCTTTAAAACATCACGTAGTATCATCTGCCTTCCTCTAAATATCATGTCCAACTTCCTTAGTCTTCTAGCCGACATAACCAACCATATCCTGCATGCGCCTCTTAGCCAAGTCAATCTAGTTCGGCACTAACCTGCTAGCTTCTTGGACATACCTCATCACCCATGATAACGAAGTCAACAAGACATGGATTGTTATAAGAAATCAGATTCTGTTTTGTGTAGGCTTGGAGCTCCTCATTCTAGTATCCCTCTACATGTCCTCTATCTCAACATCATCATAAAACATGGTGTCTCAAATTTATACAAGGGATTCTCCTCTGATTTGCTGGTTTGTGATTATTTATATATGTCAATTTGCAGCTATATGAAGCGATTGTATTTCCAAATCAGATTAACTAAGAAATCAATTTGCAAAAACACTAGATCACAAACAAAATAAGGATTTCAAATGAGCTCTAGTTTATCAATTTAGTTCCAGGAAGGAATATAATCGTAAAGTAAAGTCTAGTACACTAGATTGTTGCAAATACACCGAATTCAATAGAGTCAAGATTGAACACAATAATCATAGTTACATGATAATGTTTTAGCATTAGTAACAAAACAATAGAAAGTCTCAACAATTCAATGATTAATGATAATTGAATAACCTGATCAATAATAAGTTCTTCCAAAAAGATACATAGCTAAGTCTACAGGAAAAATAAGAGAGATGGTGATCCAAAATCAACGACTGTAAAAGATAATAAACATTTGTGTTATTATGTAGTCTGCTTAAGCATATGTTCAAAGGATGACATGAATCAAGGCAGCTAGGAAACGAAATCTAATTTCTTATAACAATTCATTACTATGACAATGAAGTTTCTTAAAATTTATATGCAGCAATCAATTGGTTTTATCAAAGAGTGAGAAGAGATGTCAAAACAAATTCATTCAAAGAATTTTATTTAGGTTTTTGAAATTTACCTCTTTTTTTTCGATTTCTAGATGCTTGAAAGATCAGGAATCACCATCAAGACAGTGAGAAGCAGAGAAGTGGCTGATTACGTGATGGAAATCGCAGTTAATGGAAGCTGGAGGAGTAATGGGGAAATGTTAAATCGTTCGAGAGATTTGTTGGAACAGAACGTGAGGAAGAGGATGAATTTTGCAAAGAACGTGATTATGTTGAGGAAAATTACACAGGGCCATATTCATGTTATATTGAAACATAAAAAGACCTCTTAGTAATTAGGAAATAAATGAACTAAAATTTTGAAATCAAATTAAGCTCATATTTTATCATTTCCCTTTATTAATTTAAGTTAAAGCCCGTTTATATTTTGTTCTTTTTAATTTTTGAACAATAATAACAAACTAATAGAAATAAGATAAAAAGGTTCAAACATCATATTATTCATCATCTATATGTCACCATACGGGCAGTCACAGGATCCGACTTGGGGGGCCAAAATCTAATGGACGAAATTTAGAAAAATGAAAATGTAGTCGTATTATTATAATTGAATTTGAATTTATTAAATTTGTAAATTTTGGAAATTTGTCAAATTGTAAATTCCAATCAATGATAGTCATCATCCATTGAGTTATAGTGGTTGAGATTTATTTTATTATAGACCTCAAAAATAACTTGAATTGACTCTAAGCCATTAAAATTGAATGAATGATTAAAATTAACTAAAATTTACTAACTTTATCAATTTATAAATTTAAAGAATCCATTATAATCACACACGTGAATGAATTACTGTAACAAAAGTTAATATACGAATTAGGAATGGTGTATTTGTTGGAAATATAACACTTAAAAGAACAACTTTAATTAAACACAAAGAAAATATTATAAGAACACTCACTCAAATATAACACTACAACTCACTCTTATTTTTCTTCTTTTCTCTCTTAAGAAGTTCTTACTTCTACTTGATGATAAACAACTAAACAACTCACCTATTTATATGTGAATGATACAACTCCCAACTAACACATTTACTAACCACAACATCCATCTAACCACAACTCCCAATTAAAACAATTAATAGCTAACTTATTTAGTTGCATTTAATGACCTTCAAATTGGTTGTAATTAATAGCCTCCAAATTAGTTTGAATTTTTTCTTAATTAGATCAAGTTTATAATCCAACACCCCCCTTAAACTTGATCTAGTCATTCCAAGTAGACTTCTCAATCGCGTGAAGTTTTTGACCGTCAATGGCTTGGTGAATATATCCGCAATCTGATCTTGTGTCTTCATGTATTCAATTTGTACTTCTTTTCTCGTAACACATTCTCATATAAAATGATAGCGGATATCAATGTGTTTGCTTTGATAATGAAATACAGGATTCTTTGCTAAGGCAATGGCTGACTTGTTGTCGACATAGACCTTAGTCGATTCTTCTTGCATTAAACCAATCTCCTTCAATAAATTTCTGAGCCAAATTGCTTGACAAACACACAAGGTTGCTGCAACGTATTCTGCTTCACAAGTAGACAATGTGACGATTGGCTACTTCTTTGACATCCATGTGAAAGCAGTATCACCCATGAAGAACACAAATCCACTAGTACTTCTTCGATTATCTTTATCTCCACCCCAATCACTATCACTATAACCAACAAGCTTGTAATCATTAGATACTGAATACAACAAGCCAAAGTCAATTGTACCTTTCACATATCGTAGAATTCTCTTGGCGGTTTTGAAGTGGGTGGTAGTGGATGATTTCATATAGCGGCTTACTAATCCGATAGCATGAAGAATGTCTGGCCTCGTGTAGGTGAGATAGTGTAGACTTCCTACTAGACTTTGAACAATGTTGGATCCACACTTTCACCTTCTTCACGCTTAGATAGTTTGATCCCACACTCCATCGACGTGTTGATCGGCTTACAATTGTTCATCTTGAACCTTTTGAGGATTTCCCTTGCGTAGCTCTCTTGTGAGATGAAGATTCCATCATTTTCTTGCTTAACTTCGATTCCGAGATAATACGCCATATGTCCCATGTCTGTCATTTCAAATTCCCTTGTCATCATGTCCATGAATTCTTTAAACATGCTTGCGTTACTTCCAGTGAAGATCAAATCATCCACTTAAAGGCACACTATCAAAACGTCTCCATCTTTGACCTTTGTATATAAAGCATGTTCGTAGGGACATTTATTGAAACCATTGTCTTGGAAGTACTTGTCAATTCTACTATTCCATGCCCTTGGTGCTTGTTCCAATCCATAAAGAGCCTTCTTTAACTTTAACACCTTGCCATCATAGCCTTTGACTTCATAACCTGGGGGTTGCTGTATGTAGACCTCTTCTTCAAATACTCCATTTAGGAAAGCATATTTTACATCCATTTGATGAATCTTCCATTTGTTTTGAACAGCCAAAGAAATGATGAGCCTAACAGTTTCCAATCGAGCAACTGGAGCAAATACCTCATCTTAGTCAATTCCAGCCTTTTGAATGTATCCTTTTACAACGAGCCTTGCCTTGCATCTTTCTATCTCTCCTTTAGCATTTCTCTTTATCTTGTACACCCATTTGACACCTATTGCCTTGTGTCCTTTGGGAAGTGAAGTGAGTTCCCATGTGCCATTCTTCTCAATTGCTTTTATTTCTTCATCCATCGCATCTCTCCACCTTTTCTCTTGAGCAGCTTCTTGGAATGTCATTGGTTTACAATCAGTAAATAGACAAAATAGTATTAGATTGTATACTTGTTCAGTTACTTTATAGAGATCTTTAAGGCTTCTCTAACGAGGAAAATCTCTTTCTTCAATTCCATCTAAAGATGAGGAAGATGATGAAGATGATCCACTTCCATTAGCAGGAGAGTTTGGTGGAATTGTGATATCTTGTTGAAGTTCTCTTGGCTGCCCAGTTGGTGTCTGCTCATCTTCTTCCAATTCGAAAAAAATTGAATTCGCCTTTACGAGAGTCGAAGTTCCATTCTCCTTCTTCGTCGAATATTACATCTCTACTTATCATAACCTTCTTTTCATCTGGATTTTATAGCTTGTAGCCTTTTGAGCTTGAGTCATAGCCGATGCAGATGAAATTTTTACTTTTATCATCCAGTTTGGTTCGATTCTCATCTGGTATGTGAACATGGGCTATGCTCCCGAAGACTCGTAGGTGGGAAATTCCAGGCTTCCTTTCACTCTATGCTTCTTGTGGAGTCTTTCCCCATACACTCCTTACAGGAGAACGATTTGATAAGTACACCGCACACGCCACTGCTTCTGCCCAAAACTCCTTGGCTAGCTTCTTGCTCTTGAGCATACTTCGTGCCATGTCAAGGATTGTCCTGTTCTTCCTTTCAGCCACACCATTTTGTTGGGGGGATCTGGGAACTGTTAAGCGACGACGAATTCCATTTACTTCACAGAACTTGTTGAATTCCTTAGATGTGAATTCTCCTCCTCAATCAGATCTCAAGGATTTGATCTTGAGACCACTTTCATTTTCCATGGCTGCTTTGAACTTCTTGAATGCTTCGAATACTTATGATTTTTTCTTTAAGAAATAAACCCATATTTTTCTTGAATAATCATCAATGAAGAGAAGGAAGTAACTATTATTAGCAAGAGAACTTGGCTTGATTGGACCGCAGACGTTGGTATGGATGAGCTCTAACGGTTTCTTGGCTCTAGAGGTTGACTCCTTTGGAAAGCTTTTTCTGAATTGCTTCCCTTGTAGACATCCTTCACACAATTGATCAGGATGATTGATACATGGTAGACCTCTTACCATTTCTTTCTCAGAAAATAGCTCTAGTCCTCCAAAGTTGGGATGACTAAATCGAAGATGCCATAGCCATGATGAGTCTTTATAGCAAGCCTTTAGACTCATCGCAACATCATTTCGAATGTTCAAAGGAAAC
Organism: Euphorbia schlechtendalii; assembly: GCA_949673415.1. Taxonomy (NCBI): domain Eukaryota; kingdom Viridiplantae; phylum Streptophyta; class Magnoliopsida; order Malpighiales; family Euphorbiaceae; genus Euphorbia; species Euphorbia schlechtendalii. Next base: position 9,815 of record CATIWQ010159762.1, read on the forward strand.
ATTCTATTCTTTGACATTCGAACTTTGGTCATAAGATCTCCATTACCATCTCTTATAAAAAGATTATAATCTTTCATATGAATATCATGACCTTTTTCTAAGAGTTGACCCAGACTAAGGATGTTGCATTTCATATTAGGCACATAGTAGACATTGGAAATTAATTGGTGGCTACCATCTTTAGCACGAAAGAGGATGTTACCTTTCCCCTTCACGGATATTTTGGTATCATCTCCGAATGAGACATCACCACTTCATTGAGTTCCACGAACAAGCTTCTTCTTCCACACATGTGATTGCTTGCACAGGTGTCGAGATACCATGTGTTCTCTTGGTGTTCACTGTTATTGTTGTATGCTAGCTGTAATGTTTCTTTCTCCTCGGTCTTCTCCTCCATAAAATTTGCCTTCTCCTCGACCTTATTGTTTGGAGCTCTACATTCTGAAGAATAGTGTCCAAACTTTTGGCAATTATAGCATTGGACTTGAGATTTGTCATACCTTGCATTTTGATTGCCTCTCCCTCGACCACGAGTGGAGCTTTCTCTGTTCTCATAGTTATTATTGGAATTGTTGTTATTATTCCAACCTCGTCCATAACCACGGCTACCGCCTCGTCCACGGCCTCGACCTCTACCTCTGCCTCGGCTTCTTCCATGTTGGCTTCTACCATTATCATGGCTTTCATTCATATCTTTGAGTTGTAGCTTGAGGAGTTGTTCAGCGATCCCTTGTTTCTTCTTGTG
>CATIWQ010159828.1:0-22132 GCA_949673415.1 Euphorbia schlechtendalii
TTTTTTATGTTTATTTACAATTCTGAAAAATATTTTTGAAGCACAAATTTTAATATATAAAATTAACTTATATATATATATATTGTAAATATTTAAAATATATAATGATAATTATTATTTAAAAAATAAATTATATTAAAACATCAAATATATTTTAATATAAAATAAATGTAGAAGGAGGAGGTGAATATGATGGTGATAGTGGAGGAAGTAATAGTATGTGGCGGGTGGAGATATGGTGGTTGTGGTGTTGGTAGCGGGCGACAGTGGGGTGGAGGAGGAGGAGGAGGAGGTGGTGGTGATGGTGGCAGTGACTGGGTGGGGAAAGTGGTGGATGCATGTATTGGTCTGATGGTGGTTGTGGTGACGGTAACAAGATGGGGAAAGTAGCAAATGTATTGGTCAGGTGTTAGTTGTGGTGGTATTCAGGGGGAGGTGGTGGTGACGTTAGGGAGTTGGAAGAAGTGGTGGATGTGTTGGAAGAAGTGGTGATGGTGATGGTGGTAATGATGATGATGGCAGTGGTAAGATGGAGGAAATGTGAGAAAATATTTTTCTATATTTACATTACAATTTTCATGTTAATTTGCATAATATTTTTCTTTGATTTATTATCTATGTCAAACAATAGCTGAAAAATCCGAAGAATATTTTCGTGTACAGTATTTCTCTGTAAACAAACGAGACCTTAATAAAAAAAATTATAACATTTAAGCGATTAAATTGTTGCAAAAGTAAAAAGTATCTTGAAACATATACATAAAGATAAGCTTGATGACTATTTTTTACAAACTAAATGTGAACATGTCCTTCATCCTTATTGGATCAAATTCTACTATAACATTGATTCAATCATCATGAATGACAATGGTTACATTGTAAAAAAAAAGTGCAATTACAATAACATAATCAAGATTTTATATTATATTTTTGTTTAACTGTAATGATCTAAATAATCGATAATATTCATTTGTACTGAACATCTCTTTTAATGCAATTTAAGAAAATTTATCAAAGTGCCAAATAGAATATAAACTATCGGGAATCTAGAATTGGAATTTTCTGAATCATGAATGAAATAATCTTAAGATGGGTTTATTTTTAGGATGCCATAATTATAAAAATAAGCATAACTCGTTTAAATTATGTTGTTAAGATTTTTGTTGGTGGGATAGTGCTCTGATATTTTGTTTCAATGCTTCTTATATTCATGACTTTTGTGTCCGAATATTGTATCGGTTTACTTGATACTCTTTAGTAATTTTTTATTCGTTTTTATTCCTTCTAATAATAATATGGACTCATTTCTTGCTTTGGTAGTTAGAAGAGACAACCTAAATAAGTTATTTTTTTTTATTTGCCATATTTTCTTATTAAAGTTTAGGTTCTACAAATCTATAATTTTATAAAACTTAAAAATTAAGAATATTTTTTTTCTTTTACATAAAAATGAGAAATTTTTTTCCTTTTACCATTTTTTAAGTTAATTTTGTCAACCCTTATAACTACATTCTCTTTCTTATTTATTTTATATTTTGTAACTTTAAACGTCTATATTTCACAAACCGTTGATTTTTTCGAATCGAAGCTTTAAAATATTTTGTTCGTCTTAATTTTATCTTCAAAATGACATACACTTTGTTTTTTTCGAAAAAAATTAATATTTCGCAATCTTATACAATGTATAATTGTGGTATAATTCCCTTTTTACTGCATTTTCATAAAGATTTTATAAATGATGTAAAGTTGTATAATGAATATATATATATATTTTTTATCCTTTATGTTCATTATATGATCAATTTTCCCATAAAAATCATGACATGAAGACCTTAAACCTGATATGAAAGCTCTTATACATGGTATAAGAGTGGTTATTTTTACAATAAAAGTCACTTTCTAGTAAAACAATAATTTATCGTAGTCTTATACATTGTATAATAGTTGTATAATACCTGTTTTTACTGCTTTTTCATGAATGCATTATACATGATATAAGAGTGGTCTAATGTATTCTATATATTCTTTTTTAAATAACATTATACCACTCTTATACATTGTATAACGTCTTCATGAAAAATTATGATTATTATTATACAGTTATTATACTATGTATAAAATTGCGATAAATTTTTTATTTGTTCGAAAAATTCAAAGTGTGTGTCATTTTAAAGATAAAATTAAAACAAACAAAATATTTCAAAGCGTCGATTCAAAAAAATCAACAGTTTATGAGATATAGAGATTTGAATTTGCAAAATTCAAATTAGATAGAAGAGAGAAGGTAGTTACAAGGGAATAAGGGTAAAAGCAAAAAAAAACAATCTAATAAAATGGCAAAGTGAATATTAATTTCTCATTATTGTAAAAGCAATAAAATCTAATTTTTTTAGGTACATGATTCAATTACCCCTGATTTTACATATGAGATGATAAATCGGTAGATATAAATTCAAAACTCATATGATTTATAACATGTAGAAACACAATATTTTTTTTGGTAAGTGCAGTTTATGCTAGTTGCTAAGAGCAATTACATGAGACAACTAATCATGGAATCAAAGGAAGCTGATGTTACAAAAATCGATGTGTCGGATATTCCTGGGGGAGCAGAAGCCTTTGAGAAAGCAGCCAAATTTTGTTATGGAGTTAACTTTGAAATCACAATAAACAACGTTGCTGCTCTTCGTTGTGCTTCAGAGTATCTTCAAATGACTGAATCCTATTGTGATAGCAGTCTGGCTACCCGTACTGAACAGTTTCTTGCTCAAGTCGCTTTGTCTAGCTTCTCTGGCGCTGTGGTTGTCTTGAAATCATGTGAGCATCTCCTTCCTAGTGCTGAAGACCTTAAAATTGTCCAAACATGTGTCAATGTTATAAGCCTTAAGGTAATTAATTACTTTTACAATTATCCTTCAGTTTACTATTTTTTATTCAGTCACAAAATAATAACAATGAGAATGCGTAAATGATACAATCCAGGGGTTTAATTGTGAGTTTACACCAAAATTTACCAAATCAAAAATGTGTACTAGAGGTTTATAACAATAAGAAATATTATAAAATGGTTCAAGATCTAACTGTCCTAGTACCCTATTTCTACAATAGATTAAAGTGATAACTATGGTCCTTATTGCTTGCTGTTGGATATAGTTTTGTTATTATTGATATGTGACCTAACTCAAACCTGGACAAAATTCCGGAGGGTAGTCGAGTATTGCTTACCAAAATACTTAAAAGGGAAATTGTTATAAATGTCCTCTTTGAGTTAATTATTTACTAATTTACCTTCTAACTTATTCTTTTGCATTTCATAATCATTTAAAGTTTGTTTTTTTACCCTATACGTTCCTTATTTAATTATCAACTGATGATGTCGTGTTTCTTTTTTTAATTTTCTCATCTTATTTTGCCATTATCTCTTGAACTATTTATTTTTTTGATATGCCGCTTTAGAGTTTTTTGTTCATCTCATTTTTATCTTCGAAACACCATCCATTGTGATATACTTTTTCACTTTTTTCCAACCATTCGATTATGGTAGAAAACTGGCAGCTACCACGTTCCTGCCATGTTTTTATCTGTTTCTGTTTTGTTTGATTTTCAAGTTCATGTTCCAACCAAATAGTGCTTCTGTTATGTTTAGCTACTAGATAATGCTCCTTTCATTAGTTATCTATCAGGAAACTACAGTAATATTTCCAGAGTTGTCAATTTTTACTTTCTACCATGTTCATATCATGTTATCTATAAAAAAAACCACCGTAATATTTCTAGAGTAGTCATTTTTTACTTCCTACCATGTCACTACCATGTTCCTACCATGTTATTATCTGTTTCTGTTTTATTTGATTTTAAAGTTCATTTTCTTACCATATTCCTACCAAATAATGTTCTTGTCATGTTTAACTATTGGTAGTGCTCCTTTCATCAGTTATCTATCAGGAAATTACAGTAATATTTCCAGAGTTGTCATTTTTTACTTCCTACCATGTTGTTATCTACTTCTATTTTGTTTGATTTTTCATGTTCATTTTCCTACCATGTTCCTATCATATAATGCTCCTGTCATGTTTAACTACTGGATAGTGTTCCTTTCATCAATTATCTATCAGAAAACTACAATAATATTTCCAGCGTTGTCATATTTTACTTCCTACTATGTCACTACCATGTTCCTATCTGCTTCTATTTTGTTTGATTTTCAAGTTCATTTTCCTACCATGTTACTACTGGATAGTGATCCTGTCATGTTTAACTATTAGATAATGCTCCTTTCATCAGTTTTCCATCAGGAAACTACAGTAATATTTCCAGACTTGTAATTTTTTACTTCCTACTATGTCCCTACCATGTTCCTACCATATTGTTATCTAATTTTATTTTGTTTGATTTTCAAGTTCATTTCCTACTATGTTACTACCATGTTCCTACCAGATAGTGATCCTGTCATGTTTAACTACTAGATAGTGTTCCTTTCATTAGTTATCTATTAGGAAACTTTAGTAAAATTTCCAGAGTTGTCATTTTGTACTTCCTATCATGCCACTACCATGTTCTTACCATGTTGTTATCTGCTTCTGTTTTGTTTGATTTTTCAAGTTCATTTTCCTACCATGTTCCTACCAGATAGTCCTTTTGTCATGTTTAACTACTAGACAGTGCTCTTTTCATCAGTTATCTATTAGGAAATTATAATAATATTTCCAGAGTTGTTATTTTTTACTTCCTATCATGTTTCTACCATGTTGTTATATGCTTCTGTTTTGTTTGATTTTCAAGTTCATTTTCCTACCATGTTTCTATCAGATTGTGCTTCGGTCATGTTTAACTACTGGATAATACTCATTTCATTAGTTGTCTATCAGGAAACTAAAATATATTTCCAGAGTTGTCATTTTGTACATCCTACCATGTTCCTACCATGTTGTTATCTGATTCTGTTTTGTTTGATTTTCAAGTTCATTTTTCTACCATGTTCCTACCAGATAGTGCTCCTATCATTTTTAATTACATAATAGTGTTCCTTTCATCAGTTATCTATCAGGAAACTATAATAATATTTTAAGAGTTGTCATTTTTTACTTCCTACCATGTCCCTACCATGTTCATACCATGATATCTACTTCTATTTTGTTTATTTTTCAAGTTCATTATCCTACCATGTTGCTACCAGATAGTGATCCTGTCATGTTTAACTACTAGATAGTGCTTGTTTCATTAGTTATCTATCAAGAAAATATAGTAATATTTCCAGAGTTGTCATTTTTTACTTTTTACCATGTCCCTTCCATGTGATTTGATTCTGTTTTGTTTGATTTTCAAGTTCATTTTCCTACCATGTTACTATCATGTTCCTACCAAATAGTGCTCCTGTCATGTCTAACTATTGGATAGTGTTCCTTTCTTCAGTTATCTATCAGGAAACTACAGTAATATTTCCAGAGTTATCATTTTTTACTTCCTACCATGTCCCTAACATGCCCCTACCATGTTCCGACCATGTTATCTGCTTCTATTTTGTTTGATTTTCAAGTTCATTTTCCCACCATGTTACTACCAGATAGTGATCCTATCATGTTTAACTACTAGATAGTGCTCCTTTCATCAGTTATCTATTAGGAAACTATATTAATATTTCAAGAGTTGTCATTTTTTACTTTCTACCATATCTCTACCATGTTCTTACCATGTTGTTATCTGATTTTGTTTCGTTTGATTTTCAAGTTCATTTTACTACAATGTTACTACCAGATAGTGCTCTTGTCATGTTTAACTACTAGATAGTGTTCCTTTTATCAGTTATCTATCAGGAAACTACAATAATATTTCCAGAGTTGTCATTTTTTACTTCCTACCATGTCCCTACCATGTTATCTGATTCTGTTTTGTTTGATTTTCAAGTTCATTTTCCTACCATGTTTCTACCATGTTCCTACCAGATAATACTCCTGTCATGTTTAACTACTGGATAGTGTTCCTTTCATCAGTTATCTATCAGGAAACCACAGTAATATTTTCAGAGTTGTCATTCTTTACTTCCTACCATGTCTTTGCCATGTTCCTGCCATGCTGTTATCTGCTTCTGTTTTGTTTGATTTTCAAGTTCATTTTCCTACCATGTTCCTACCATGTTACTACCAGATAGTGATCCTGTTATGTTTAACTACTAGATAGGTTCTTTTCATCAGTTACCTATTAGGAAACTATAGTAATATTTCAAGAGTTATCATTTTTTACCTCCTACCATGTCACTACCATGTTCGTATCTGATTCTTTTTTGTTTGATTTTCAAGTTCATTTTCCTATCATGTTACTACCATGTTCCTACCAGATAGTGCTCTTGTTATGTTTAACTACTGGATAGTGTTCCTTTCATCAGTTATCTATCAGGAAACTATATTAATATTTTTAGAGTTGTCATTTTTTACTTCCTACAATGTCCCTACCATGTTCCTACCATGTTGTTGTCTGCTTCTGTTTTCTTTGATTTTTCAAGTTCATTTTCCTATCATGTTTCTACCAGATAGTGCTCCTGTCATGTTTAACTACTGGATAATGCTCTTTTCATCAGTTATCTATCAGAAAATTACAATAATATTTCTAGAGTTTTCATTTTTTACTTCCTACCGTGTTCCTACCATGTTGTTATTTGCTTCTATTTTGTTTGATTTTCAATTTCATGTTCATACCATGTTCTTACTAGATAATGCTCCTATCATGTTTAACTAATGGATAGTGCTCCTTTCATAAGTTATATATCAGGAAATTACAATAATATTTTTAGAGTTGTCATTTTTTACTTCCTACCATGTTTCTACCATATATTGAACAGTTGAAAAAAAATTATCAAAAAAGTATATCAAAATGGATAGCGTTTCGAAGATAAAAATGAGACGAATAAAAAACTTTAAAGCGGCATGTCCAAAAAATAACGGATTAAAAGATAATGACAAAATAAGATGAAAAAATAAAAAAGAGCTTGACATCATTTATGATGTCAGCAGTTGATAGAGGAGAAGAACAAAATAACTTGGAACGTATAGAAGACGAGTTTGAAACTTATTTGTTCAAAATAATTATATAGTAAAACTTTCATTGATATTATCAACTTAAATTGTGACTAAGATGTTTGTAAGTCTCAAATTTAGGTGGCATGCAGAGAAGGTGTGATTTTCTGAAAATTTTTACAATGGTTTCAGATATGCAACGAAGCAAACTTCCCAAGCCGATCACCGCCGAATTGGTGGACGGAGGAGCTATCAATTTTAGATGTGAAATTCTTAGGCAGAATCGTTTCCTCCATGAAACAAAGAGGAGCAAAATGCGCAACAGTAGCCAGTTCTATCATCACTTACACAGAGAGAAATTTGAGGGATCTAGTTCGAGATCATTCCGGCAACAACAATAAATTCACTGATTTTCAGGATTCCGATATTAGATCTCATCAACGAGAGCTTCTCCAGAACATTGTCTCCATCTTACCTTCAGATAAATCTTCCTTGTCAATCAACTTCCTCTGTTGTTTGCTCCGAGCGGCGATCTTCCTTAAGGCTTCCGCCTCCTGCAAATCGGATCTAGAAAAACGGATCTCGTCCATCTTAGATCTCGCAACCACCGATGATCTTCTGGTGTTGTCTATAACTTATGACGGCGAGAGGCTTTTCGATTTGGATAGCGTGAGGAAGATAATTTCTGGATTCATGGAAAAGGAGAAGAGCTCCGCCGTGTTCGGTGGTGCCGATTATAAAGACAGTTGCACGGCTGCGGTACAGAGAGTTGCGAAAACAATTGACGCTTATTTGGCTGAGATTGCGACTCATGAACAACTCAGTATTTCGAAATTTAATGGAATTGCGATTCTTGTTCCTAAAGCAGCTAGGAAGATTGACGATGAACTATATCGTGCTATTGATATCTATCTTAAGGTACCCATTCTCAGCTTTTTATCTTCTTCTTTTTTTTTTTTTTTTTCACCACCAACTGTCCCGGAGTTTCTTTATGGTTTTCTATAATAGTTTGTCCGTGATCGTAAAAATGAACAGGAGAAATTGTATGAAGGAATTTGTTTTAAAATGAAATAATTAACTCGTATTTTCAGATAACTAAAATTATATATATAAATAACTATAATTTTATTTAACAAATATAATCACTTACTATATTGTTAAATTAAAAGCGATCTTTTCTGTATGAATATGGATTTTGCATTGACCTCACATTTTTTAGTGAATTAAAATTGAATTAAACCAAAATGATGAATTTAAAAAGTATTTATTTTGAAATAAATTTGTTCATGAAATTGGTATAGATGTTTTCGGGTGGCACCTAAGTAAAAAAAGTTTAAGCACAAGTCTACCATTTTGGTTAAAAAAACAAGTCATTTTGAAACCTAGCCGAACCAGAATCAAACTTTTTCTCTGTGTTATCTTAGTTACAATTCTTCACAATTGATCTCTTGAAAATTATTAGAGAAAATATTGTTAAAATCATAAATAAATGAATAAACTATAGATTATATAGCATGAACGAGTGAGAGGAAGTCACGCTAGCTTGTCTAATATTATGAAAATAAAGACGAACAATAAAGTAGGTGGCTGTTGAAGCTCAGGCTTGAGCTTCGGTCTGTCTTGACCAGCCCATGCAATTCTTGAGTCTATTTTGGATGAACCTAATTTACATATTAAGTGAAGAATGAAAATGGCAATAAAAAGAAAATGATAGTGGAGAAGGTAAGGAGTACATGAATGACATGGATGATGTGGTGCAGGCTCATCCAAAGCTAGACGAGATAGAGAGGGAAAAGGTATGCAGCGTAATGGATCCATTAAAGCTATCATACGAAGCAAGGCTCCATGCATCACAAAACAAACGACTACCAGTCCAAATGGTGCTACACGCTCTTTACTTCGATCAACTTAAGATAAGGAGTGGAATGGCAGATCAAACCACCACTCCTGACCAACATCCGTCCCTCGCTTCTAATAACAAACCGACCTTGCATACCGATGTTTCTCTTATCAGAGAAAACGAAGCATTGCGATCTGAGCTCACGAAGATGAAGCTATACATCAGTGACATTCAAAAAACCTGTAATGCAAGTACTTCTGCCTCTAACACTAAAAAGAAGCATGGAATCTTTTCATCGATGTCGAAGAATTTGGCGAAACTCAACCCGTTCCGACATGGTTCCAAGGATACTTCTCAAATCGATGATACGGATGGTGCTGACCTTGCCAAGCCAAGGAGGAGACGCTTCTCTATTTCTTAATTACTTACTTTCTTTGTTCTTAATTTGTGTATTGTGAGGTTGTGTTGATTAATATCGTAAGTTTCTTTTGGTGTTTGTGTTGAATTGGTTCCTAGTTTTCATCTTTGCTTGTTTAGGTTCTCCGAAAATTGTGACATGTATATTCTTTGACTTGAACATTGATTTAAAATTTTTTGTTGGTTGCTATTTGTACTGCTTTTTCTTTCTTTCCTGCTTATACTATAAAGACAAAGTTCAAGTTGTTAAATCGGAAGTTCTTCAAGTATTCACTTGCAAACGGATAAATGTTTTTCTTTTTTCATTAGGAAAAGGTACAAAAAAAATATTACGAAAACTCTTTGTTCAAAATGATACAAAAAGCATAAGGTTTGCATTTTAACATGTATACTTGCATTTCGTTTCACTATCTAAACTACTCTCCATGCAAAACTTAGATTTTTTGAAATCAATTATTGTATAAAGGGTTGATTGTAGAGAGCTTGGACAATTAATTCGTCAAAGAAAGGATGAATCCTAACCCTCATGTCAGAACTTCATGGTATTCAGAGACCATTTGTCTTCGTTTAACCTCCCCAAACCTCTTCAACCGCTCGGGTTTCTTGAATAATGCAATTCCTTCGATGAAACACCTAATGAGCATCAAACCGAAATCTTATGTTTATGTTGTGACAAGTTTAATTTCCGACTTCAACCCTTTGTGAATTAAGTCCGATTTCTAACAAAGGTGTTGTTAGTTGTGCCTGGTTCTAGACGTGGGTTATTAAGATGTAACTGAATTATGTTTTGTGTTACATTAATAAAAGTGTTAATCTTTTCTATTATATATTTTGTTCAATATCTAGTTTAGAGTATCAATAGAATAATAAATCATAAGTTTCCAAAATTTGATTTAATCATGGTGATGATTACGCCAAAAGACTTGTATGCTAGAAAGCTTACTTGAGAAGCAAATTATAAACACAAGCAGATGTTGAGAACATGGGACTAGATCGATCAATGTAGCAAAAGTCACCTGGTTATGTGTCACGAGCGTTTTGCTAGGTAAGTCTCGAATATCATTGGATTTCATTTCGACTTGCCATTAATTTGGAATTGGGTAACTTGTGGTATGCACCTAACGGGTCCTTAAATTTTGAATTACAACTATAGGCATACTAGGGTTATTTCATGAACACGTTGGTAGTAGTGTTGAAGTGATAGTATTGTCATTTAGCTAGATAAGTTGAAATGAATCACCAACTACGTACTTGATGAATAAAATGGAATATTGACATATCTAAATAAGTAGGTAGCTTGTTGAAAGAATCATTTTATCTTTAATCAAGAAATTTAATGAGTATAATAATGGGTGACATGATCATGTTCATTGCTCATTATATTGATGTCAACTGATAAGGGATATTGTGAGATAACTATTAGGTTTAGTATTTTCGATTGATAATTGTATTCTGTCCCAATTGGGGCTGTAATGGTTTGCTAGAATTCACTTACAGTCTATGGGGGAAGCACATCGCCAACATATGAACAGATCCAAAGGATCGTGCACTTAGAATCATTAATTGGAGATTTCTTGTACATGTAATATTACAACATACGATGAAAGAGTCATTATTAATTATTTGACATATGAAATCAATCTAATTGAATGATCTTTATAATTCAAGAAGTATTTAATTTGAATTAATGGTATATTATAAAGTCTTTTATGTTATTCATTAAATTAAATTGAAGTATAAAGTTTTAATTAACATGTGACTTAAATTGAAAATTTATAGAATTGAAAAATGAAATAAAATGAACTAAATATGTGAAATTAATTATTAAATAATATTAATTGAGGATCAGTATATAAATAAATTAAACCTAATGTAAACCTAACTTCTAATTAGCAATGTAAAAGAAACAAGTTGATTAAAAAGAATATAACACGTGAATTAGTCTTTGCTAATTAAAAAGCAGCAACCGTCCTTCTTAACTCAACATGTTTTATCGAGGTTTTTGTTTTTTCATGAGTCCCGTTCTTCTCATCATCCTTTTGGCTCGCATCGATTGTGAATCAGAAAGGGTTCGTGTACATGATTTTTGAAGATTTTCGTTTTAAAAGTTTCACCTTCATCAACTTTTTTCAGAAACACTCAAAGTGAATTTTACATGCTTTAATATCATGTTTTCAATTCCATTGTATGGTATTCAAATTTATCGTGGATTTGAGAATTTCAATCAGTTTCCTCCTTTGTGATTATTTTCAAATGATAAAAATCCTCTCAATTGGTATCATGAGTGAGTTTCTTTCGAATTGATATAATGAAATTCCGTTTAATCATAGTTTTTTTTGTTATTTTTCCATGGATTTTAATAAGATAAAAATCGAATTTATTTCATGTTCGTTAGATATGCATAGGGATGTCAATGGGGCGGGGATTATCCGAAACCCGTGATATCCGAACAGATGATTTTGGGGAAAAATCTGAAAATTTTCACCCGCGGGGATGGAAATGGGGAAAATTATACCAACCTGGTTGAAAAAATGAGCGGATTTGGTTGAAGCTGTACCCGCCTCGTGGGTGCTAGAAATATTATTTTAAATTATATTTGTTTTCACTAGTTACGGTTTACCATTTTAATATGAAAGTGAAAAATGTTTGTATTTATTAAATTTCATTACTTGAAATTTTATTGTTGGGTGGGGATTACTCAATACCCGTAGATACCTACGCGGATGCGGAATGGATGTGAAAAAAATCCTCAAAACACTAAATGGAGAATCCCCGAACTTGCACCCAAAAAGCATTGGGTGCAGAATGGGGTTTGTACTAACCCGTACCGAATGGGGTTTGACATCCCTAGATATGCATGCTTGGGTCTTTGGCTGATTTGTTTGATTTTGTGTTTATAAAATTGAATTTGATTTTGCATAATTTAATTAAATTCAATAAAATATTTTGATGAATGACTTACATACATTTATGTTATGAATTTTAGGCTAAAACTTGATATGAATGAAATATGTTAAATGTGAAATCAACTCATTTGATTGTGATACCAATGCAAAATAGTTACATCAAGGTTAAGAATTGTTATACCAAAATTCAAGTGAGAGCAAATTGATAATTTTGTTATATGGCTAAAAGCCATATGGGCCTTAATAGGCTTGATATCACAATTGATTAAGTTGATAGTTTCACCAATTATTTGGCTTAAGTATAACAAGTGTAATAGATATGACATGCATTATTTTTTTTTTCTAAAAACATTACACAATTATTTTCATCTTTGTAATTACACCATCCTAATTTGATGTTTTAGGGCCAAATAATAAATCAATTAAATATTAAGTCGTTTAAAGTTTTTTCTGGATTCACACCTCTTACATACACTAGAGCATAATGTGCAACATGCTCTGCAGAGTACATTATGATTTCTCAGTGAGTCGCAAAGGGTTAGGATACTTAGTATAGCTAACATGTGGAATAGCGGTTTGACTCGGTGAGTTTTCATTCTAACTCAGTGATGGTCCTAAACGACTTAAGCAAACAGCAAAGGGGGGTCAATGCAGTTCTTGGTTTCCTTTTTTATTCGTAAAAAATATTTTACCAAGTTAAGTTTTTATATGCGTGCTGATCAGTACTTTGTATTGAACTTGGTCTAAAAACTATAAACTGCTCAGCTTTTGCTGGCACAATTTATCTTCAATTTCTTGCTAAGTACTTTATTCAGCTTGGATTGGATTCTCAAGCAAAACTTATGAAATAGAAAGAATGATGAATAATATAGCACGATAAAGGCAAAGATAAGGATAGAAACTTCAACACCTAAGATTTTATCCTGGTTCGGCCCCTAGCTTACCTATAGTCCCCTAATTCCTTTCCAATTTTTACTCCACTAGTGATTCCATCCTTTCCTTTTGCAGAGAAGCCTTTATAGCGGGTAGACATAATTACAGAAAGTACCTTCCTTTCTAACTACCACTCAATCTATAGTTTGGGTACCCTTCCCAAACTATCACTTAGATTCTAAAAGAAATTGCGAACATAGGATTTTAACTTATAAAATGTTGAATCCTTTACAATGTTAAATCTAAAGTGATTTTCTCTCTATTACAAACAGATATGGAATTCGATTGTTTATTGATTGCTTGATTTGGAATTTCTTGAAGCTGGGAGTGATTGAACAGAGTTTCATCTCTTAGAGAAATTCGAGGAGGTGATTCACCAAGTTTGAACGTCTGCTCTAGTCTTCTATTTATAGTTGAAGGTTTTGGAATTAGCCATTGCAAACTTCTCATCCTGACAGCTCTTTAATGTCTCTTCTCTTCAAATCTTTTGAATTTTTTCCAGACATTTAGAGACGGAGATTTCAAACGTTGAAGCGCGAGATTAATCCGTTAATTCAAAGTGTCAAAAACTCGTTTATCTTTAAGTAATCCATTCTGATAGAGAGGCGCGCGATTCACAACATGGAATTCTGCCATTCATTGACTTGTTGACGTTTGCAGAGGCGCGCAGAGACATTGAGAAACGGCTCATGTCAAAGAATTCCTTTTATCTTGGACTTTAGTGAGGAATCTCCAACATTTCGTACTAATACCTTTTATCTGTGAGGACTACTGGAATATCTTCTTCAATTTCAATGCTTTTCTCTTAATAAGCATCAAAGGAATATTTTGTTTCTCACAGAAACCGTTAGTAGCACAAGTGTCAAATATTTCTCTAAGTGTCAAAGATACACATCTTTTCTTATAAAAGGCTAACTCAACACAGCTGAGTAGATATCTTATAAACTATGTAATGCTTAGCTCAACTCAGCTTTTCTTGCACTAAGCCTTAATTTAATTAATTACTTAGTAAACTGAGTTGTTTTCCCTTAAACAAACTCGAGTAAACTTCATTAGTTAAGAGTATACTTAGTACTCAATTAATTTCACTATCCTATTTAGTTTATTATTTCCAAAATGTTCTAGGAATTATGAAAAACTATTAACTTGGGTTCAACAATCTCCCCCATTTTAGACAAATAACAAACTAGGTAGTAGAAGAGACTAATTTAATAAATAGTTTAAAGATATTCAAATACTTGATTAGTGATGTAAGACTCCCCCATGCTGAGTGACTTCCTTAGTTAGTTTAAACTCCCCCATACTGAGTGGATCTTCTTCAAACAACTCAGCTCCCCAACACTTAGAGGAATTTTCTTCAAGTTGGGATTTTGTCTTACTTCAGCTTTTCTTTAGAGTTGGTCTCAGCTGAGTTAACAAGTTGAGGAAAGCCTATCTTTCTCAAATTTGATACTATGTAAACCCAAAACTAGTTGCTTGTTGGCCAGTTTGGACCGAACTTTTTTTATTTATATGACCTAACAATCTATGCCAAAGCCAAGAACTTTCCTCCTTGGATACGAGATAAACTTTAACCAATGGATAAATTAATCATATATACATTATTAATTATAGGAGCAAATAGAATAGTAGAATCAGTCTTATAGTCAATAATAGAGTAACCTGTTGAGTCGAACGTAACTTTCCTACCTTTCTCACAAAGCTAAGCTACGCTAAGGGAGTTGAACTTAAGTCCTTTGACCAGAGATACCTCTTCGATTGAAGGAGAAACACCCATTGTATCGCTTACAACAATATTGCCTTTTTTGTTATCTCCAAAGCTAACACTCTCATTTCTTTTATTCTCCAATGAGGTGAACTGAGTTTTATCTCCTATCATATGCTTCGAGCACCCGCTATCCAAATACCACATTTTCAATATCATTAGTGGATCTCAAGCTCACCTATAAAATAGTTATGTTTTCTTAGGTACTCAAGCTTTTGAGCCAGGTCCTCTTTTGTTAGCAATGCTTAAGTTACTCTAGTCGTACTCGTCATAGTAACCATTTTTATGCTTTCACAAGACAGTAGTATGTCCAGCCTTCCCAAAAAAGCCACATGCCACTTTTGGTTTAGGATGACTCGCTTTCTATTTTGAGGAGATTTCTTCCCCTTTTCAGAATTGGGAGTTGAGTTACTTAGAGCTTGACTATTAGTTGGAGGAGGAACCCGTTCTTTCTTCAAAGTTCTTACAACATATTATTAAGTAGAAACATACATGCATTTAATTAGCAAATAATGAGTTAAGAAGCTCTTAACTTTGACTAGATGAAGAAACTTGTAATTTTTATTGATTATAAAAAAGAATACCTAGTTAGTTCACAAAAGGTGTTATGAACTAAGATTACATTATAAGCTCTATTACAAGTTTTTAAAAAAGATCTAATCTACAGCTATCTAGGATGCTATGAGCTTGGTCTGCCTCTTGGATTACTAGACGAAGAATGATGGTGCAAATGCTATTGGTGATACGATTGTTGTTGCTGTTGAGCTTGCTGAGACTGAGACTGAGGTTCCTGAGGTTGACACGAAGGCTGGCTAGATAAAAAATGTCTATACTGCGCTGTCATCCTTGTTGCATCTTCCACTACCTTCTCCCATTTTGTTAACTGACCCTTCACAATTTATTCCAAGCACAAGTTAAAGGAGTCAAGGGTAGCTTGGAAATCCTCTTGCTTCCCTATGATGGCAGGTGAGATTTCAGATTCAAGCTGCTCCTTCCCTTTCTAAGTCAGGTAGTTTTAATCATTCAGCTCTTCAAGAAGTAGAAGCTGGCACCGCGTGGGATGGGCTATTTGATAAAATCCTTGACAGGAAAACTATTGAAAGCATTGCAACAAACCATGAAAATCTAAAGCATAAATAGCAATCTCCAGTTGAGCCTCCATTTCAATGATCCTTGGGAAGTTTGAGTGCATAGATCTAGCCGTAAACTCAATATTCGGTGAGTCTTACATCCTAGCTGTAACCATTTGATTGATAGCATGCTGCATGTCGTTGACTTTATCCTTCATCAGATTCAACTTTTTATGCTTAGAGAGACCAGTATCTAGGTTAAGAGACTCAGTTGGCTCAGGGAACAGCTTACCCATAGCATTGATGAGAGTTTTCTGCGCTTTAGATACTTTTTCATCAATATTGTCATTGATAAGCTTGCACGTAGATGGTTTCTCAGCTTTCTTCCCAGTCTCTTCCACCACCTTCAACACGTAATCCAATTTCTTATCTTGGTTTACCAGCAACCTACACATGGACTCCAGCACCTTAGTCATGCTATGACCGATGTCCTTAGTGGTCTCCACTTCTTTATGGACAACCTCAATCTTTCTGTCCGTGCTCCTCTTTATTTTGGCCTGCTCCTCACCAAACTGTGTAGCTTGAGCCACCAATGTAGTGTTCAAGCTACTCAGCAGCACCGTCAAAACTACCTTTCATCTTTCCTATCACTACATTAGCAAGGAGTATAGACGTAGGGATAGAGGAGTCAGCTGCACTGAGCTGTAGAATCAAACAGCCCAGTTAGGTTCGGAACCATCTTGTCCACTAAACATTTGGCGCTTTTGTTCGCCAGGTGGTTGCGAATCACAAACAAGCTCCCCTGAATCTTCTCAAACTCTTCAAAGTAGATGGATTCAGAAAGAATACTTGAGTATTCCTCGAACTCTGAAATCTTTGCCTTAGTTTTAGCAAACAAGTCCATAAATTCTTGAGACAGTAGCACACGACTAGCTGCTCCATCCAACTCAGTGTCAGTTTTTAGAGAGGGGAATTGCTTCCTCACTAATCTAAGCCAAGATGGATGTATTAGCCAAGTCCTCTTGGATTGGCTTGTTGCTGGGTTCAGGTACTTCATTGGTTGTAAAATTTACCTCAGTACCATCACCACTTGCATTTTCATGCTGTGCGGAGTTCTTAGCATTAGGAACTTTCCTAACCAGAGGGGTTAGAGGGGTAGAGGTTGTTTTTGAAGAAGTGGTAGGTTCTGAAGTTTGTACAGTTGAAGAAATGGGAATAGATTTGGTCTTTACAGGAGAAGGGATTATTACAGTTTCAAAATTTAGAGGAGGAGAAGAATGGATATTTACTGGTGAAATTTCAGAGGTTGGATGTTGAGAATTTACAAATTCTTTATGTTCAAGAGAAGAATGTACAGGGATAGAAGGAATTTCAGAATATATAGGTGTTGGGATGATAGGATTTACAAAAGAAATTGGGGTAGGATTTTAAGGTACCTGGGGGTTGGCTGTTTGACCCAAGGATGGGTCAATCTCAGGTAACTCAACTTAAGCAGAGGACTGCTCAAGCTGAGTGGAAGTTGGCTTAGGAATGTTGGCCTTAGGAAGAGCATATTCTTCATGGTTCAAGGGTTCTTCAGCTTTACCAGCATCTTCTTCATTACTGCTCACCACTTGAATATTTCACTTAGTAGGGCGAGTGGTGGTTGAACACTTATGCTGAGTTCCCTTTGCTTTGGAAAAGATTTCCTCCACATGGGTTGCTCCTTCAAGACCTAATTTTTCAGGGTCCTCTTTACCTTTCTTTGAGGATCCCTGTTCCTTAGTTACTTTAGTCGCCTCTATCTTGCGCTTCTTATGGATCAAGGTCTCCTCCTTGTCCATAGCTTCCTCTTCTTCTTTAGACTGTTGTCTCACCTCAGTCTCCCTTTGAGCATGAGATTTTAACTTGAGGGCCTTTCTCTACCTCACTTGAGGTTGGGTAGGCATGACTCCTGTCCTTTCTTTTGCTAGGCTGGCTCTAACCTTCTATGAGCAAGCTTTCGCCTTGGGAGAGGAGGCTGTTGAGGTAGTGATTAAAAGTTGCTCCAGCTAAGCTGATAGTAGAACATCTTCTTTGGTCTCCTCGCTAGAGCCCTCGAACTCCACTACAAAGCTATCCTCATCCTTCTTCAACACAATCTTGGGGAACACAGTTAGTTCCACCCTCACCTTCTTTAACTCCAGGTCCTTGGCCTTAGTATAGCGAGTGTGAACTTGCTTATACTTCAGCCTACTGAAGTGGGGCAACTCAAGCACCTTCTTCATTGGGACCATTGTGTCCCCCTATCTATCCAAAAATGGGGCAATGTCCAACCGCACCGCCTTCATTATGGCAGATGGTAGTAACCTTGGTCAAGTGATGCATAAGTAACACTAACCAATTAAGTTACTTTCCCCATACCATGTGGTAAACCACACACCTCTCAAAGTAGGTGCAACTGATCAGAGACCCAGTCTTGGGTAGGAGGAACTTGACAAGCAGCTCATGGCAAGCTCTTGCCTCCCAGCTCATCCCAGAGGCAACAATCTCTCTAGCTCTATAATCAGCGGGGAGCTCCCAATCTACTGGGACAGCCACCTTCTCTTCATCTCTTATCTTCCTAAGCACTGCACCCTTCAATGATATATTCAGTAGGATTGATACCAAATTGGCACAAATGAGGTAAGAGACATTGTTGAACTCCACCAGAAACACATCCTCAAATCCCTCAATAGTGTAGAGGGTGGAGTAGAAGCCCTTGATGAGGCTCTTGATTGCAGGGCCTTCAAGCAGGAGAAATTGACTTAGATTTTGCTGCTTGATGGCTTTATGCATGAATCTATTAAGCATCAAGCTCTCATAGTTCCCTTCGAACACTGGACCAAACTCCAAGTCATTAGCCCATTCCACCTTGGTAAACACAGTTCTAGCAGGGAATGTGATTCTCTGCCATGAACTGTCGATGTTAATGAACATCTTCTTCCTTGATTTACTCTGGAGAGTTAGAGTTCTCTTAGTGATAGCCATTTGTGAGAGAAAGGAAAAGGATTTTGGAAAGGAGAAAATTAGGGTTCTTTTGCTATAAAACAATTAGGATTCAGAAAATGCAAGTAACCTCTCTCTTCATCTCCTTCTTGCTTTTATAGACCTCGTCAACTCACAGAGATACGTGGCGCTTCCTCAGTTCACGATTAGAATTAACGCTGAGATGAACATTTAATCAACCGCCTTAGTAAAACGGTGAGTTTTGCAAAAAATGGTTCCAATTCAAAGGCATGTCTTTTGAAAATGTGGCTTTTGATTTTAACCGTGAAACTGAATCTCATGCCGTTACTTTAAAATACAAATGGTGTTAGACACTTGTTGTCTTCTTTGGTGGAGTTGAAAGCTTAATCTTCAACACTTAGCCAAATTTATTGATTCTTCTTCTTCACATGGGGTTCACCATACCAATAAGCTGCCTTTGAGAATTGAATTTCTCCTTTGGCAATGGTTTGGTGAATATGTCTGCTCGTTGTTCCTCTGAAGGAACATACTCCAATTTGACATCTCCTTTAAACACATGATCCCTTATGAAGTGATGCCTAATGTTGACATGCTTCATCCTGCCATGCTAAATTAGATTTATGGATAGGTCAATTGTGCTCTTGTTATCACACATAACCTTGAGACACTTAGACTTCATACCATAATCTTCCAATTACTTCTTGATCCATAGAAGTTGTGTACACAACTTCTTACTACCATGTACTCTGCTTTAACTGTACTCAGTGTAACAGAAGTTTGCTTCTTGCTATACCATGAGACTAAGCATTCTCCAAGGAAATGACATCCTCCTGTGGTGCTTTTCCTGTTGAGTTTATCTCTGCCATAGTCAGCATTTGTGAACCCTCTTGGAGTGAAATTCGTGTTGTTGGGATACTACAGACTTGCTTCAATAGAGCTTTGTAAATACCGGAGAATCCTCTTCATAGTTACTAAATGTGATTCTCTGGGGTCAGCTTGATAACCAGCACAGTAGCACACAACATATTGTATGTCAAGCCTACTAGCTATAAGATAAAGAAGATAGCCGATGATTACTCTGTAGAATTTGCTATCAATAGGTTTGCCATCTTCATCTCTACTTAATATAGTATCAATAGCCATGAGAGTGGACATTGGCTTCGAGTGTTCCATGTTAAACTTCTTTAGGACTTCTTTGGCATACTTTGCTTAACTTATGAAGAGTCCATCTACAGTCTTCTTGATTTGAAGACTAAGGAAAAAGTTGAACTATCCCATCATTGGCATTTCGAACTCGCTCTTCATCTGCTTTCTGAACTCCTTGCATAGCTTCTCATTAGTTTCTCCAAATATGATATCATCCACATAGATTTGGACTAGCAACACATCTTCTTTCCTTCACCTGATAAATAGAGTTGTATCTGCTTTCCCTCTTTCATAGCTTTTGCTAATCAAGAAATTAGTCAGCCTCTCATACTAAACTCTTGGAGCTTGCTTCAATCCCTAGAGAGCTTTCTTTAGTTTGAAAACATGCTCAGGATTCTTCGGATCTTCAAAGCCTGGAGGCTGGCGAACATAAACTTTCTCTTAAATGAATCCATTCAGGAATGCGGTTTTAACATCCATTTGAAACAATTTGAAGTTTATATGGGATGTGAAAGCACATAAGATTTGAATAGCTTCAAGAAAGACTACCGGAGAATAAGTCTCATCATAATTGATGCCTTCTTGCTAATTGTAGCCTTGAGAAATAAGCCGGCATTGTTCTTGACAATAATTCGATCTTCATTAAGCTTATTCTTGAAAACCCATTTGGTGCTGATAATTGATTTCTATTTAGGCTTAGGAACTAGATCCCAAATATCATTATGATTGAACTGATCCAGCTCCTCTTGCATTGCCATCATCCGATGAAAGCTGGATGGCTCATCATCCTAATAAGTTGACCTCGCGTCATTACAGGATTATAAACATCATCAACTATGCTATCGAGTGGATGGTTGCAATGAGTCCTAATATCCCTTGGTAGACTTGGATCAAAAGCTGGAGGATCTACAATAGGTTGCTAAGGTGGAGGTTGATCTTCGCCATCGTTAAATTTAATTGAAAGATCATTATCTTCTTTGACTTTCTCAGCTTCAGGTTTTTGTATTGGGTTGGGCAGCATAGAGAGTGCATGATGAGTGGATTTCTTGCTGATTTATTCTTTCATCTTCATCAAATGGATGTCAATCTGCTTTGTTAATTATGTCAAAATCTACTTGCATTGACTCCTCTAATTGGTTGGTTTTCTTAACATATATTTTATATGCCCTACTGTTAGTTGAGTATCCCAGAAAGGTACCTTCATCAGACTTAGGATCAAACTTACTTAAGTGCTCCTTGGTGTTAAGAACAAAGCACCTACAGCTAAATGATCTGAGATGACCAATCTTAGGCTTTCACCCTCGCCAAAGCTCATAGAGTGTTTTCTCCAGAATTGGGCGAATTAAAACCTGATTCAAGATGCAACAAGCTATTTTAATAGCTTCTCCCTAAAAGTATTTCAGTAGATTGTTATCACTTAACATGGATCAAGCCATTTCAACTATGGTTCTCTTATTCCTTTCTACAACCCCATTCTGTTGAGGTGTATAAGGAGAAGAGAAGTTGTGGTCAATACCATGTGCTGAACAGAATTCTTCGAAATGAAAGTTCTCGAATTCACGTCTATTTTCACTTCGAATTCTATTGATTTTAGTTCCTATTTTGTTCATTATCCAATTACTGAGCTTAACAAAAGATTCATATGTTTCATTTTTGCTACTCAGTATGACTACCTCAGTGAATCTCTTGAAGGCATCCACAACCACCAATGAAATTCTCTTACCGCCAAAGCTCATAGGTTGAACTAGGCAGAAAAGATCTAGGTGGAGGAGCTCCAATGGTCGCTTAGTTACTACGTGATTAATTGGCCTAAATGATTTCTTAACTTGCTTACCTAGCTAGCAAGCTAAGCAAAGTTTATCCTTTTCAAAGCTGATACTAGGTAAACCCACAACTAATTCTTTTTGGCCAGTTTGGATAGAATTTTCATATTTATGTGACCCAACATTCTGTGCTAAAGCCATGAATTATCCTCCTTAGATACAAGATGAACATTAATGGAGCTAGGGGATGAATCAATCATATACACATTATTAATTCTCGGAGTAAAGAGTATAGTTGAGTCAATATTATGATAA
>CATIWQ010159866.1:0-16025 GCA_949673415.1 Euphorbia schlechtendalii
AATAAAAGGAAAAGGAATAAAAGAAAGAAAGGAAATAAAAGAAATGGAAAAGATATAATAAATAAGGAAATAAATAAATGTAGATAGAAAATAAAAATGGTACTTGAATAGTACCATAATGTGATCCAAATAGATAACAAACAAAAAGGAAATAATATCATTTAATGATACCATTTAAATCGTACCGGAAAAATTCCGCTTACAAATAGGGGGAATTTTACATGGAAAATGGGGGAGAACCATTTTACAAAAAAAAAAAAAACTTTTCTTGGCAAAGATGGGGAAAATTTTCTGAAAACGTACACGAAGTTCTTCTGGCTTTTTTTACAACGACTTTTGTTCATCTTTCTTTTTAAAAATCCTTTGATTATTTTCGGGTTTAAAACAAGTTTGGATTCTGGATTTAATTACTTTTAAATCATCTTCTTTCATCTTTTTTTCAAAAGTCCTCAGATATTCTTGGACATAAAACAAATTTAGAATCCGAGTCTGAAAATTTTTAGGATTAAAATAACAAATTTTCGCACATATTAAATCAAAACGAACGAGGAGCACTCCCAAAAATCAAACGGATTTGTCGACGTGAATTCACAACGAAAGGGTAAGCCTCTGAGTTCCTAAAACTGCTTTATAATGTGTATTATATTTTTATATTTATTTTTCTTTTCTCTTAAATACTGAGACGAACTCGATTTTCATCATCGACCTAAGATTTATTTTATTCCTTCAAATTATATTTTATTAACTTTTATTTACTTATTTATTTAATTGTAATTATTTTATTGTGTAACTTTATTTTATGCTTTTAATTAATTTTTTTATTTATTTAATTATGAAATACTTGTTAGACTACCCTCAGGAAGGGAATTAAAATTATTCCCGGATAACAGACCTCACGTTATTGCCATGTGATCATTTTCATTAAAAAAACAAGAAACTTATTTGTTAATAAAATGAACTATTTTATTCTAAAATAAGAATTTTTAACCGCCGATATTTTAATTAGGTCACACGGGCCTTCTCAAAATTAAATTGAATATACATGCAAATATTATGTCATATCTTGTGCTAACCTTCGTGGGTGCAGGTAGATTATGATTAGATGTATGCCTAGAATTTTACTTTCCTTCGGGTATCGTAATTTCAATTATTTTTTGGGAAATGTAATTAATATATTAAGTAGGCGGCTTTATCCCTCGAGGTTTTGTAATCTTAATATTTACTTTTCCACATTTATTTATCGCTTTATGTATGGATTTATCTCTTTCCAAATATCTGTGAATCATACATTATAAACTCAAAAATGACATAAGTACAAATATGCATAATTAAAAATACGATTTTGTGTAGATGTAATTTAATTTGATCCACTAAGTAAGCAACTTATCCAGAACCTGAATCTCTGTATCTTAGTGGGCCGTCCCCCGAACGTAAAGCCTCATAGGACTCTAATTCTTGGAAGAGCTAATCCAAGTGGCGACTTTACACTAAGAGATGGCGGATTCGGGTTTGACCAATATAAAAATGTTTTCGTTTTCTCTTTCAAACTTTTTGGGTCCACGACCCGGTAATTTTATTTTCAACAAATACACCTCGATGGACTGCGCCTCTCATTTGTGCGCTCTCGGCCCATCACACTCCATGTCGTTCGCTCACACCAATGCCTGCAGAGGCCTACAGGCTTGCGAGATATCTTAGAAGGCCCACAGCATGCAAGGCAAACCCGGGGCTTGCCTTGCGTGGTAAGCTGCTCCACGAGAAACTCGCTGAGTAGCCTACACGGGCTCGTAAGAGCCTGTGTGGGATTGGTGCTTTACACCAATCGCACATCGGTTTTCGGGGAGCATTTTTTATCCCCCTTTGGTTAAAATAGCCTCCTTCCCCTCCTTTCTACTTATTTCAGCTCAACCTTCCTTCTGAGTTTTAACATCTTTTCTTCTCAACCTTTTTGCGAGATCCTCCACAAGCCTCTCCATCATCGCAAGAATTCTTTTGAAGGCTCATTCATATTTTGAAGAGATCCTTCTTAGTCATATTTTCAGGTTGTTCTTCGAGTGGTCTAGCAGCTTCTGTCTACCAATGAGTTCCTCCTCAACGGGAGGTTTTGATCTGTTGGGATCCGTGTGGATCAATCATAGAGGTTGTCCTATTTTGGAGGCTAGTGCTAACAGAGTAATGTCCATATATTCAAAGGGAGCGCCGCACCAAAAGGAAGGCACACATCAACTGGTAATACTCTCGACTTAGATACTAGGTTTCTTTTATTAAGTTTTATAAACCTATGAGCATCTATGGAACATTTTAACTTAAATTATATCAATCATGTGCAGAGGTGGAGGTAGGTGTGGGCGGGTGTTAGTGACCGCCCACACTCGATGCCAGAAATAAATTGGTAACCCCCTAGTATTCATGGTCTCATCGGTTATCGTCTTGCCGCCGCCCTGCCTGAAAAATGGATATTAAAGGTGAATGTATAGCAATAGAGGCTTAGTCACTTTTCAACAAGTTCTCTGTCTTCTTTAATGTTGGGGGCGAAAATGATAAATAAAAAAAAGTTTTCACTAAAGAAGTCATAGTTCAAGCTGAAATGAGGTCACCGGGTTTGCTAATAGATGAACTTTGGAGAAGAGGGAGGTTGAAGGATTAGGCTGCTGATTGAAAGTTAATTAGGGTTAGATTCGATGACTTAAGAAATATTTATATATTGGGTATTAGTATAAATTGGGCTTGGATATTGGATCATATTTAAGCTTAGATTGTTTTCAATATCAATTAAATTAATTGGATTTGGATAACTGAACATATGTTCAGGAGTTTTCATTGACTCCAATTTCATTAAATCAGTAAATTCCATAAAATCTTTCATTCTTAAATATAAATAAATACACAAAAGAAAAAGTATGTCATAATATATTTACATGGAGCTTTTACCTATATATTTTGTAAAATTTTTCCTGTTTCAATCCTACTTAAAAATGTCCTCTTGCATTATAAATGAACAAATTATATATGAATTTTTAAGAAGGTAAAATGTTTAATAGTTTTGTAATTTTGTTATTTGTCTATGTTATTTTTGTATATAATTTATTTAATATCAATAAATTTCCCCGGAATTTTAAATTAAAGTCCGCCCACCCTCTGTTAGCATCCTGGCTCCGCCACTGATCATGGCATGCTTAGGAGTTCTTTTAAGGCTAATTTTAAGTTTTGAAATTCCGCCTTGCAAGTTTGCATATTCAATACCTACCTTAATTAAACAGCAAATCGATCCAGAGAGGATCAGAGAGAAACAACACAAGGAAGAGAGAATTTGATAGAAAGAAATGCACGATGAAGGGAAAGACAATATACATAGAACGTATTCTGTATAAACTAAAACTTTAAATTTGTTACACAATGTAAAAGATCAGTTGGGGGGTAATTTGTGTAAATAAGTATTACAAACCCTATATTTTAAGGTTTCTCATTAATTTTGGAGTATATGGATAGAATTTGTTTGAACGATCGTGTTATGGACAAACAATGATTTTCAATCTACAGAAATCACAATGGATGATTTTTGGATCTCAATTAAGTAAAAGTTGATGAAGAGAAAAGTCTACACAACAATGTTAAAGAAAGAATGGTAGTGGACAATATAGACATTTTCTTAGTTCGTATAGTATTATGCATTTTTTTGGTTTATCTCTTTTGAAGTTAAGATACTTTCAAATTATATAAACTATACAATTTTGAATTCTTTTGTATTGAATATTGAATTTTAGAATATTATATCGAAATATTAATTTTAAAGAGATTTCAATTATCTAAATTGCTGCAACATAAAAAAAATATATCAAATATTTTTTCTTGAAAAACCTCCTGAGGAACGATGTGTCCCTCCATCGGAAAAAAATTTGAATGGGTTAAAATTTCAGGGCGAACATCCCAACTAGGTTGATGCGTTCACTTGCCTATAAAACAATCATCCCTCTTTTCATTAAAAAGAACGATTCACTAAAGTGAAACGCCCAAAAATAATACAAAGTTCAAATACAAAGAATAGACGGATCAATAAAAGATCTGACGTCGAAACAGATATGAATTTCTTCCTATTCTTAAAAAATAACCAACAATGATTAATATTCGCAACTAGTAAGTCTTCCTCTCTTCGGGTACCCTTGAAAACAAACTCGTTCCTCCTCTTCCAAATGCTCCAAGCTATACCAAACCAAACCGCAGTTGCAAACTCTCTCTTAACACCAGGGATGAAGAAAGATCTCCATAAAATCAGAAAATCCGATGCATGTCTCGGAATAGGAACCGAAATTCCCAACCAAGTAAGAACTTTGCACCAAGTAGTCCAACTGTCATGGAAAAATAGAAGCATATGATCCATCGATTCTGACATCGAGCAAAATGGGTAAAGTGAGTCATTTAACGAAATGCAATCTCTGTAGAAAAGAAACTCTCGAGTTGGTAATCTAGCATGAATCAAAAGCCAAACGAAAAAATGAATACGGGGGAGAATAGATGTACACCATAGCAGCTGAAATAGCTCACAATTGGCTGGCCTAACCGAATTTTCATACCATCCCATGCAAGACGAAGCAGGCGAATAAACCTTGTTGTGTCCGATACTCCAAACAAAATGGTCATTCGAAGAGGAAAATGTCAAAGAGACTCGGTCTACAAACGTAACATCAATAGTGGATGAATGAAAAATAGACGGGACATGCAAAAAGATCAGACGACGCAACTCTAAACAACGGTTACGCTCGGAATTACGCAACCTACGATGTCATAACGGTCTCCCATAAATTGCATTGTCAAATAACTTCGAACAAACCACATTAACCACCTCCGATTTCATTCTGCATAAGTTCCAAAGATCTCCAAAGATGTCTTTCAATGGCTGATTAATTACCCAAGGATCACACCAAAAATTAGTTGAATTACCATCCCCAAGCTTAATCCGATAAGAATTTGAAAGAAATTCCCAATAATTTTTATTTCGAAAGCCGTTAGAAATAACGTTAAGCCAAATAGGAGAGAGCTTTGATCTATCAACGTCAAATAAATCCCACCAAGTTCTAAAACCATATCGTTTAACACAAAAAGTTGCCCATAATGAGTTGTCATCCGGATTACGGAGATGCCAAAGCCATTTAAGCAGAAGACTACAATTAACGAGCCGAAAATCTCGAATGAATAATCCACCTAGATGTTTCAGCAAGTTAATAACATCCCAACTAACCTTACATATCCCCTTACTATCATTATCATCCCTCCAAAGAAAATTTCTCATAATACAAATAAGCTTCCTATTTACTGAATCTGGTAAATGGAAAAGAGATAATAAATAGATTAGGATTGAAGAGAGTACCGACTTAATCAAAACTTCACGACCAACGTAAGAGAGAAATTTCCCCTTCCACGATGCAAGATGCTACTGGAATTTCGCAATCAGAGTATCCCAATTGTCTGAGCTTAACTTTTTGTAACAAAGGGGAGTTTTGAGAGAGGTAACCGGGAATTTCTCTAGTTTGCAACCAAAACTAGAAGCTATAGAATGGGAAGTAGCATCATCCACATTAATGCCAATAAGTGAGCTCTTATGGTAGTTGATCCGCGGACTAGAGATGAGTTTGAAGGATCGGAATATCCTTATGAAAGTCAAGATAATAGACTCATCGGCAGGAAGGAAGTATATCATGTCATCAACGAATTGCAATAAAGAAATGTCAGGTAAATCAACATCAATTTTGAACCCCGGAATAAGCCCCTCCCAGATGCTAGTAACAAAAAGTCGCTTCAATCCCTCCACTACAAGAATGAAGATGAAAGGTGATAATGGATCACCCTGTTTCACTCCTCAAAGAATCTCAATCGGTCTTGATGGGCTCCCATTGAGCAATATAAAAGTGGTTGAGTTGTGTATGCAACCTCTTAGCCATGAAATCCATTTGTGATAAAAACCCATCTTCGATAATACCGCATCAATATAGATCCATGAGATGTTATCGAAAGCCTTATGAAAACCGAATTTGAGGATAAAACAAGCACTACGTTGCTTATGAATCAAGTGAATTACTTCCGATGCTAAAAATGAACATTCATGAATACCCCTATCCTTGACAAAAGTGAACTGATTCCCAGAAATCAATGAAGGAAGCACCACTTTCAATCTTACCGATAGTAACTTTGTAATCACTTTATAGACTCCATGAATTAAAGTGATAGGTCTAAAATTCTGGATAGCGCAACTACTAGGAATTTTCAGAATGAGGACAGTATACGAACGCTTTAACGATGTCGGAAGAAAGGAAGTCTCATGAAAGCGATGAAGAATGTGCATGAAATCAGCTTTCATAATCGGCCAAGCTCTCTTGTAAAAGAAATGGTTAAAACCATCTGGACCACGAGATTTATTCTCACCGTAAGAGCATAATGCATCCCAAACAACTTCCTTAGTAAACACCTCCATCAACTACCGGTTCTGAGCCTTTGAAACCCATGCAAAATTGAGCTTTTGTAAGGAAAATGGAATAGGCTTGGAAGCCGAGAATAGCTCAGTATAAAATGCATTGATAGATGATGAGATCAGCCCCATATCAAAGCAAATCAAGCCATTCAATTCAAGAGAAGAGATTTGATTATTTCTGAATCGAGCAGAAGCAGTTCGATGGAAAAAACTTGTATTATTATCCCTCAAGATAGACCATTTCACCCTTGATTGTTGGTGCTTAATATTCTCCAAGAGCGCTCTCCGTTGTGCACGATTAGCACTAGAAGAGATGAGTTCAGTCACTTCGATTTGACCCAAAGGTCAAGATGAGCTGCTATCCGTCAGTTGCAGTACCTGTTGCTCCAAAACATTAACCTCTTGCTGCAGCTGAAGTCGAGAAGGAAAATCCTTCTTGCCGAATGTCGTACATATTATTAACCGTTTATCATGAATGAATTGGAAGAAAGAGCTGTTGTCCCACCAGCAATTCAATAACCGAAATGGTCTTGGACCAGTTAAAACATGCAAGTGGCTTTGAAACAAGATTAGGAAATGGTCTGATAAAGAGGTGTCCACTATTTTGATGGACATTTCCAACCACCGATCCGCAACCGAACAAGATGCTAACACTCTATCAATTTGTGAAAAAGACCTTGCATTATACCAAGTATAATCTCTACATTGAAGCGAAATATCAAGCAAGTCACAATCGTTGATGAGATCACGGAAACTCGGTAAAGAGGGAGAAGTGTATCCGCTAGATCATTCATTACCAAAGAGCACCTCATTCAAATCTCCACAAACAACTACATTGTCAAATTGCCTAATAATTGGACTCAATTCTTGCCACATTAGGCTACGTTCATTCCACAGCGTAGGCCCATATAGTGCAACAACATGAATATCCAAGGAGCTCGAGGTAAAATGCAAAATGGTCTAACGCGAGGAAGAGGCAATTAGAGTTCCGTAAAGTATCGCACAATTCTAAGAAATAGTGATACCCCCGACAAGCCTTGAGAACTGATAGTATAAGAATCAAAATCATTATGTCACCATATTCTCTAGAAAATACCCTCCGAGATCGAATCCACTTTAATCTCAATCAAAATAAAGAAATCTTAAATTTATGAATGCAAGAATGAAGAAATTGCTGCTTAAAACGGTTTGAGAAACCCCCCATGACAATTCCAACTCAAGAATGATAATGAAATAAATACTAAAGAGATCACCTAGAAAGATACCGTGTACCTTAACCAATCCTTTTCTGAATCTCCTCCATCACCAATGCCTTAGAACTCTCCTTGAACAATCCTAGTTTAACACCATCAGACCAAGTGAGATGAGTTTCACAAGGTTTTCTTCATGCGATTTAAGAAACAACCGGTTCATGTTCGGGATATTTGGACCAGAACTGGATGTAAACAATGAGGGATCTGAGGCAACAACCACTTCAGAAGAGACACGGCGTACTGTCATGAGATCATCTGCATGTGGCACAAAAATTGCCACTAAGGAAGAACCTGAGACAGCGACTTCCTGAGGTATCGGGATAGAGATATCTTGCAATTTCAAGATATCATCCTGACTGTCCGGAACATGCTCCAAGTTGGCCGAGACTGCTTGTGCAAAAGGACTAATGGATGACTCAGCAATATCAGGTGTAGAAGTTCTTAACATTCTTGAACCAATGAATATGTCATTGAATTCAGAGAAAAGAAATCAACAGGGTGAACTTGAGACATAGTGTGAGCAATTCCTACATGAAGTTAAGTGACGAACATGCACCTCTAAAATGATTCTAACTTCTCCAGTACTTAAAATAATGTTACGATCTGAGAAATCTAAAGGAACCCACATGACACAAGTAACCATGTCAACCCGATTTGGACTAGTAAAATTATAATCTACTGAGATCAAATCCCCCATAGCACTAGCCAACTCCTGAATTAGAGGTTCCGTGATTATTACCAGAGGTAGACCAATTAAATCAATAAAGCATAAGTGTTTGGAAGGAATAAAGTCCAACGAATATGGTTGAACATTAGAAAATATATCTTTCAAAGGAAGCTAATCCCCATCAAGAAACCCCGCTAACGCATCTTTAGAATAAAAGCCAACCATAACATGATTCCTACAAGCTGGTGCAATAAAATTAACTGTAAACTTCCTATCCCGAACAATCACAAACAAGTCAGAAATTAAGCTAATATTTCATACCTCAACAAAACATGCAAATCTAGTCCATTCCGCCTTTTGAATAGAGTGGGGTAAATTAATAACAAGAGTCTGCTTATTGTTAGGTGCAACAACTTTGACATATGACCTATCATTAAGCGGAGATTCCTCGAATGTGTGTTTAACTGGTTGATTTTCTGACTCACAAATCCAAGGGGCTGCAATAAAGATGCGATCAAAGGTAATTGGCTTTTCAAACTTTGACCTATAGGCATGTAATCTGAATCTTCCAATGGGGATGGCATTCAAATAAAAAAGAGCTTCATGCATAGGTATGGAACCTTCCAAAGCAAGAAACCTGAAGCATTGATTTCTTGCATTCCTTTTGTGAGCAACATAAACATGACCAATGATTCCATATTTAAGAAAGATAATCCGCATGGCATCTTTGTCATGATAAGCCGGGAAGTTTGCAAAGTAGATGTTATTATGCTATTGATAGTTTGGCTTTGGATGAGGCTGATCTTGGGTTTTAGGGCCGTGTGATCGATTCGAGATAGGCTGCGCAGGTTTAGGGTTAGTCAAGGTGGAGGTAGGAATGCCGGTTGAGGAAGAGAGGTGATTGCCGGGCAGGATGTGGCGGCTGGGGAGGGTTTTGGTAGGGTTAGGGTTCACCATTTTTTTAATTTGTTTTTAGGGATTAATGGATGTGGATGGGGATAAGAAGTACAAATGTAGTATTCCAATGAAAAATGGAATTATACTCTTTCAAATTACCATCTCTAATTCTCAACTTCATCTTCCATCATAAAAATCTATTTTAACCATAAATAGACATCAATCTCAATACGCTTTTATACAAAGACAGTTTAATTTTCAACTAAAATTTATTTCTCAAAACAATTCCCCACCAAGTTATCGAGAGAATGTCTGAACTAGACAACTTTAAGTTAGATGATGATAATCAACTTCATATTATTAATCAAGCCTCATGTTGCTATTAAGAGAGGAGATGCTTTGGTGGATTTAGATCTTGATGTTTAATCTTGTTGGCCTCTAAATCAACAATCTTTTGCTTCTAATCCCTTGTCTCCCCTTCTTTTGTCTTCCTGCCCTACTATCATTTTTTAGCTTTCTCTGATGATGATACGTGGTTGTTGCTACTATTTCTTCTAATCTCAATTATATTTTTTCTAATATAAAACATTATGTCATGTCATCAAATGTCTGCCAACATGGATCCTATGTGGTGATTCCGTCAAGAAAAGAACTACTTGGATAATGGAACTAATTCTACGGAGATTAAAAGGATAATGTGTATAGCAAAAAGACTAAAAAGATGAATTGATTATATGACATAGATTGAAAAGGTTTTCAAGCCTAGTTGTCCTACATGAAACATAAGAAATTGAAAGTTTCTACATCACAAATATGAAAACAACTGGTGCACTTATACCAAATTTCATGGTAAAATCTAAAATTTTAATAGGTTTAGATACACACAATGAGAACTTTGTCAAGATGTCAAGTTAAAGATGATATAAGCATTCTGCCCCCCCATGTTTTTTAATCTCGGATTTTTTAATTCCCCGAACTTATTCCTTTGTAATTAATGTAATGGTCTCTCATTGGGATCATTGTTTTAATCTATTTTCTTTTGGAGTGGTGCCTTGCCACCCCTTGGGTTTTTAAAAAAAAGAATTCTGCCATAATTATCTTTATGAAATTACCTAATGATTTACATTTTTTTACATCATGAATTTGTTTTTTCAATTGACATTATCTTGTTTGGTTTCTTTTATATCTAATTTTTTTGGTACTACAATGAAACAAAAGAAAAAAAGGCCAAAAAAAGAATGCTACCCCAAAAGAGATAGCCTCCTCCTGGGCAACACACAGCCCCTACAAAATAGCAACTCCTCTGAAGGAAAAGAGTGAGCCAACTTGGAAAGAGAGTCTAAACAACTTTTAATTACTCGATAACAATGCTTCACTTAAAATTGGATAAGGGAGACAATCAATTGTAAAATGCTACTTAATACTATGTTATATAGAGGATGTGTAGGATTAACCAACTTCAGCCCAAATAACAACATGACAAAATCTAAAGGATCTAATTCGATGATAACCTTCAAAAATTCTGTAGACCGCACAATTTGGATACCCAAAAAAATCTCTCACACTTCAGAAAGAAGAGGAAACACTTTGCCAAAGTAATGAACAAATCCAACCTACCACCTACCTAAATGTTCCCTAAATACTCTTGCTGCTCTGATAGATCTTATCAATTAGGTTACAAGAGCCATCAATATTTAGCTTTACCCACTAGTCTAGAGGTCTAGTCCAATTGACCCAAATTTCATCATCTAAAAATTGATCTATACATGTGCTTTTTGTTACAAGGAATAGGGTAGGTAGATAATATTAAATTAAGTGAGAACAATTCCTAGCTGCCACCACCATGGTCCCCAAACCTAACCCTAGCCATCGCCCACCACTTTCCCACCCTTCTCAGGCGGCCTCTACTACTGCTAACCCCCACGCCTACCACCACCCTAACCCTAGCTCCTGTTTCCCCCCAACTCAAACAAAAATATACTTCAAAAATTACCCTAATTCTCACGATGCCTCAACCTTACGTAGTGTGTTTGTGAAATATGGTGTTCATGGCTATGTCTATGCAGTTCTAAAACGTAATGCTAGAAAACTAAATTTTGGTTTCTTTTTGAATGATGGATCCATCCCTTTCCACGAGGTCTTGTATCACCTTAATTCGGTCTCCATTAGTGTCGTTCATCTTCGTACTTTTAAGGTAAAATTTGATTGTAATTCAGCCCCACCCTATTTCTCTAACCAGTAGAATAATCTATCCAAGAATAAGGCCAAGGTGAGTCACAGATTCAAAGATTCTCCCAGGGGTAGTTGCTCCTATGTAGAAGTGGTTTCATCAAAGGAATATTCAGCTGAAGTAGTGGTTGATACGAGTTTTGAAGTTCCAAAGTGGACCAATGTTTCATGTATTGCGAAGGTCAAGGACTTATCTTTGATCCCTAGGCTATTTAACATTATTCGGGGATGTAGCTTTGCAATGAAATTTATTTCACCGTTAGGCGGTGATCAAGTTCCTGTTTCTTTTCACTCGGTTGATGCTCTTAAGGCATTTGTTGAATTTGATTAGATTTATCTCAAGGACTTGTTTACGAATGTCATACCTTTTTCGAATGATTTTAAGCCTAACGAATGTGTGGTTTATGCGAACTTTCTAGGAGTTCCACCAAGTATGATAACAAAGGATATTCTCTTACATTTGGGAAAGCTATTCGGTAATATAATCCACTTCAACTATGACTTTAATTACCCTGGCAGATTGGATGTTATCTCTTGTCTCATGTCTGTCCCCTTAAATTATGGTGATCAGAAGATAAACATATGGGGTAGGAGATTTTTCTTTCCCGATTTGGGTAAAGTTCGGTCAAGCGGTTGCATGCTCCTCATGCACAAATAATTCCATATCTTCTGATGTGGACAGTGGGGACTGCTCAGCCACGTCACTATCCCCCCCCAACAGTGCTCTTGTCTCACCATCTAAACGCTGGAATGGAGTAGATTTTGTCACAGCGGTTGCTCCGAAAAGTCCTCCCCATTCTTAGTCCCTGCTGCAAATTCAGTTGGACAGCAATAACCCAATTGTGGTCAAAATGCAACCCGGTTATTCATCCTCCTATGGTCCATACATAAGTAATATGAATAGGGTCATCCTTCTCTCCCCGTGATAAAGCAACCAAAACGGCTATGGACAATGCCACAACTTTTGATATTGGAACAAAGCTGGGCATTTTCAAGGAAAGACACCGAGATACAATCATGTAGGTCATGGATTCTATCTCCACTTCATAATGTCTACGGTTTGAGTTTTCTCTTGGTTTACATTTCTTTTATA
Organism: Euphorbia schlechtendalii; assembly: GCA_949673415.1. NCBI lineage: Eukaryota > Viridiplantae > Streptophyta > Magnoliopsida > Malpighiales > Euphorbiaceae > Euphorbia > Euphorbia schlechtendalii. Next base: position 12,603 of record CATIWQ010159866.1, read on the forward strand.
TGTCATTTAACTTTATATGTTGGAATTGTAGAGGTGGTCTTGGTAACAAGGCTAAACAAGGATTTCTTCGATCAATGTTGCATAAACACTATGTGGATTTGTTAGCTCTTGTAGAGACTAAAGTTTTTTCAGTCCCAAAATTAATGGTAAAGTCTATTTGAGGTCATAATAATTTTTATTATCTTATTGTTCCTTCGCAAGGTTTATCGGGTGGTATTTTGGTGTCATGAAATTCATCTAGCCTTTGTTCTCACAAAATCCATTCCACATCTAGATGGGTTCTCCTCCGTATTAAGCAGCCCAACTCTTCTTTCCACTTGATTATTATTTATGGTCCCACGAATAGCGATGAGCATAATGCCTTGTGGTTGGAGCTGCTACCTTTGTTCTTAATCATACTAATTTGCTAATATGTGGTGATTTCAATGACATCCTATCTCCATCGGAAAGCTCTAGTGCAAGATTGTTACCAAGTATGAATTACTTCCAAGATTTTGTACGTGATTCTGAACTTCTAGATCTACCTCTCCATGGCCGTAACTACACGTGGCATAATAGCATTGCCTTCTAAAGCATTTGCATCATGCGAATTTTTGGACTCATGGCCTTCGGTAACCATTGCGATGATTGACAATTGTCTATCAGATCATTTTGCCATCCTATTTAATTCAAAATCGTACTTTCGCAAAGGGTGTCAACCTTTTTACTCTCTTAATTTATGGTGCGAGGCTCCTTGTTTCTTACAATTTCTTAAGGAAAATTGGGCTGCTATTTGTAATAATCATGGCAATAGTGACATTGATCATAAACTCCGCCTTTTAAGCAAAGCAATTGGCCCGTGGCATGCTTCCAACTTTGGTCAACTTGAAAGGAGAATTAAGGACTAGGAATCAATTGTATTGAACCTCACCTTGAGTGATATTAGCCAACCATTGTCCTCGGCCTTGTCTATACAATTAGCTTATGAGAAAAACACTCTTAACACTTTACGTCGTAGCTTAAAGAGTTTGCATCATCAATAATCGAGGGTTATGTGGACCCTATTGGGGGTTAATAACACCTCTTTCTTCCATCACTTAGCATCAGCCCATTTCTGCAACAACTAGATTTTATAAGTGGAAGTGAAATGTGTTTTATTATCGGATGTGACAGAGATCACCTCGGCTATTCGGGCACCCAGGGTTCCATTCTCGCTCAATCGGCTTCATTTCTCACAAGTTTTAGATATGTAAAATGCTTTGTTGACGGTTTCTTTTTCGATAGAGGAAGTTTGGAGTGTGATATGTGATTGTGGGGAGAATAAATCTCCAGGCCTAGACGGATTCAATTTCCATTTTTACAGATGATTTTGGGATGACCTTCGAGCTGAAATTATGTGCCTCCTCTCCAATTTCCATGCCACTTCTTGACTTCCAGGCTCAATCAAAACTTCTCTTATGGTACTCATCTCAAAAGTTGCAGGTGTTGCATCTCTTAGCAATTTCAGACTAATTACACTCATACATGGTATTTATAAGATTGTGGTGAAAGTATTAGCTTCGAGACTCTAATTGATCCTTCCCGACATTATCTCCAATAGTCAATTTGCATTTATTAAAGGCTGCAACATTCATGACTGCTCATTCCTAGCTTCAAAGATTATAAATAGGTACCACTCTTGTCATCGTCCTTGTTTAGTTTTGAAATTGGATTTTCATAAAGCATTTGATTGTGTTTCTTGGGATTTTGTTGATTTGGTACTTGTGATAATGGGGTTTGACAAGAAATGGATTTCGTGGCTTTCTAATTGTCGTAAAGCATCAACGACTTCAATCCTTGTCAATGGCTCTCTTTCAGATCCAATTTAGATTTGTAGAGGGGTTAAATAGGGTGATCCCCTCTCACCTTTCATCTTTATCTTAGCGGTTGAAGGATTAAAATAGATGCTAGATGCAAGCATTAGAGAAGGCCTTATCCCGAGAATGGAGGAAGATGTTTCTATTCCCAACATGCCCCTCCTGCAGTTCGCTGACGATACTCTTTACTTCCTTCCGCCTGACTTGGATGCACTTAGGAATCTCATCGGCATTCTCAAATGCTTTGAGCTCATATTTGGTCTCCAAATTAACTTTCACAATTACTTGGCATTCATTGTTCTGATTTATTTCTCTAATCAGAGGTAACGTTGCTGGGGTGTCGAATTGAGAAATTTCCAATCAATTACCTTGGCACACCTCTTTGTATTAATCATTTACCATTGGTATGTTGGGATCCTTTGATGAGAAAATTCAAGAAGCGTCTTGCGAATTGGAAAGGTCAAAGTCTCTCTTACGCTGGCTGCCTTGTTCTGCTCAAATTGGTATTATCTTCCCTTTCAGTTGACATTTTGTCATTACATAAGATGCCTTCTTCTGTTAATGTCTCTTTATCAAAGCTAATGAAGAATTTTTTATGGCGAGGGGATCCGAATTTAACTGGAGTTTGCAAGATTAGTTGTGCAACCATCAATCTACCTTATCTGCTCGGTGGTTTAAATTTAAGAGACTTCTCCTTAATAAATTCCAACCTCCTTTTCAAATGCATTTGGAAAATTAGAATGGTTAATCGAGACTCTCTTTGGTATTCCATTTGTGTTGTGTGCCATGGGTTTGATTCTTGGATGGATTTTACTATGGTGGATAACGCATCTTTATTGCCTATTTAGAGATCATTTTTGCTTGTTGTGTCCATAACAAGGCTCATTGGGATTTATTTTCCAATCATTGTCGGGTGGGAATTGCAAACGGAATTTCATCTTCTTTTTAGCATGACAATTGGACATCGGATAAGCCTTTACAATACTTATTCCCGATCTTTATTCTTTATGCAATAATAAACGTTGTTCTACCCAACTTGGTTGCTCAGCGGTCTTTAATTCTAACTCATTTGGCCTCCCCTTTTGGAAGCGAAATCTTCGCTTTTCTCAACGTAACCGCTACCGCCATCTTCAAAATTGGATCTGCATGGCTATCTCTTCCCTTTTTGATGGCCTGATGTCAGCCTCTTCCTCCGAGCAGCAGCCCTGCTTCGGGTTAGACAGCGATAACTTCTTTTGGGATTTTGGTCAAGCAAAACATTACTCGGCAGCCTCTTTTAGAGTTGTTTTTTATTGCTCTCCAAATTGGACAGCCCCATCGTTGGACTTCACAATGATTTAGTCCACTTGTATCCTTCCGAAAATTAAATTTTTTTGTTGGTTACTCTTCCATGGTAGATTACCTACTCGTGCTTTCCTTTTTATCGAGAGGTTGTATCTCAGAAGATGAGTCCATTTGTCCTTTCTGTGGCGAGGAGGAGATGATGGACCATTTATTCTTATTATGCCAATCAAGTTGGAAAATTTGGAAGGGGGCTTTAAAATGGTTGGAACTTCCTCTACCAATCCCTAACTCTATCATGGGATTT
>CATIWQ010159889.1:0-12055 GCA_949673415.1 Euphorbia schlechtendalii
GTCATTTTTAAAATGGATTCAAAAAAATTTTGAAGCAAATAATACCAGGTATGATATTTGGAGATCAAACATACACATTAGTAATTCAAACTATGCTCATAGCCTATTTATTACTTTTAATTTTGTATATTATGACAAAAGTAATATTAAAAGATTTGGATAAATAAAGGGATGATGACGGGTTTAATGGGATGATGACGGGTTTAATGGGACGTGGAATGCATTCCTCATCTCCATACTCATTAAGGTTTTGGGGATAAAATATTCTTCATATTCATATCCATTAAGGTTTCGGGGATAATTTTTCCTCCATTTTCTTATCGGGGATTCTTCATCGGGCATCGAATATTCCTCATCTCCCCATTTAAATAAATAATATGTAAATATTTTCAAAGTTTCATACAATAAAAAATTTGAATCATTACTTAAAAATATTATTTGATCATACTGTTTCATTATTTAATGCTAAACAAAATTGAAGTCTTAATATATAATTTAAAAAGTCTATCACATTATATAATAAATCCTAAGAAAATAAACATCAGATTTGAGATGTAATGTTCAACATTCAAAATAAGAGTATAGATAAAAACATCAAAGTCAACAATATTTGATTCATTTCCATATTATTCTTCCATCTATAAACATAATCTTTAAGGTTGCAAGGTTTGTAAAATTTAATAAAAGAACTTGGAATAAATTCATATCCATATGTCATATAATATAAACTATAATTTTTATAAAATATAGAAAATATTTGGAGGTTTCAAGCATATATAATTCGAAAAATATTTGGAGATTTTTCAATGAAGGTATATCGGTGTCGGGTTCGGGGATTTATCGGATTGGAGAGTGCATTCTCATCTCCATATCCATTAAGGTTTCGAGTACGAAAAATTCTCCACTCCCTATCCGTGGTGGATTCTCCATCCTTATCGGAGCGGAACTCCATCAGATTCGGACATTTGGAATCCCATTTTCAACCCTAGACAAATTACCAATATCAACAAAAACATTTTTATTTTAGTATTGTTGTTAAAGTTGCTCTCACGAAAAGTTCTACTTACAAATTTTTAATGGAATGATATATTTTAGCATTGGACAAAAGATTTTGACACTTAATTTTAATTAATCAATTAGGAACTGTTTGCTATTAATTTTCAAAACTTTTCAGGCAACAACAGCATGAAAAAGTTTGAAAAATGAAACTTTTCACGAAAGTAATCCTAAATCAGTTTCAAGTGTAATTGAATGATTTAAGTTCGATATATAATAATCAATTTTAATGGCATAATACATCATTAGCCTCCTAAACTTGACTCACATAGCCTATTGTTTCCCTACATTGAAAATGTTCACATTATCTCCTCAACTTGCAAAAGTGTAACAGTCTCAATTTAAAAAATACACTAGTTTGTTCCCCTTAAACGTCACGTGTCAACTTTTTTATTGGATCGATTTCTCTCCAATCAGAAGTTGACAATTTGATGTTCAGAAGGTAAATGATGAATTTTTAATTAAGAAAACTAATACAATTTTGAAAGTTGAAAGGGATAACAATCAAGAAGATATAAATTGATAGTTTATATAACATTTGCCTAATTTCAAGGTTAGATACTTTCACGAATCGATACTAGCTTAAGCATTGAATTGAGATTTAAGCTTGTGAACTCAAGTTGAACTTGTCAGATCTTGAGCCAAAATATACCAATCTTAGAAATGGCTCAATCTTAGAAATGGGTAATTTCGATATTTCTCATTCAATTCTTAGGATTACAAAAACAAAAGAGCATATTCTTTCTCATATTCAGTCTCGCCTCCTTTTCAAAAATAATAGAACAAAAAATGTTTTACAGCTAACAACATAATAGTAATCTACTTACTACCCCTGAATTTTACCCTGCCTTTATGACAATTCTCGAACTCAACCATCTTTTAGTCGATCTTCACCGATGAATAGATGAGCCTTGTGAACCACAGGCATGCATAGAACCCAATCGTCCCGGTTAGAACGAAAAACGCATACGACGCAATCAACATGTACCCGAAGTACAACACACCAGAAACCAGCTTCGTAATTTCCAGCTTTGTGAAGAAGTAAAATGCCGCATAAAGGAAGAGGTAAATCGCGGAGGACCCGGAGGTGAGATACGACCGCCACCACCATCGATAGTCCTCGCTGCACAGCTGGAAGTAGCAGAGAACGACAGTTATTTCAGCGCAAGTGATAACTAAAATAACGAAAACCAGGAACAAGAACCCGAAAATGTAGTAGAACTGGTTCAGCCAGATAGACGTAAGGATGAAGAACAGCTCGATGAAGACAGCCCCAAAAGGGAGGATTCCCCCGATGAGAATCGAGAATGCCGGGTCCATGTACCAGGCTAGTTCCGGGATTTGTCTCGGGATTTTGTTCGTCTTCACCGGATCCTCGATTGCCGGCTTCCTGAACCCGATGTAACTTCCGACGAACACGAGAGGGACCGAGATTCCGAACCATAAGAACACGAGAGCGAACATTGTTCCGAACGGGACAGCTCCGGACGATTTCTGCCCCCAGATGAGAGTATTCAACACAAAGAAAATTGACGAAACTGCCCCTGGGAAGATTACCGCGGTTCTGAGCGCGATTCTCTTCCATTCCGTGCCTTTGAACATTTTATAGAGACGGGCCGCGGCATAACCGGCAAAAATTCCCATGAAAGCCCAGAGCAAGAGCATTGCGGTCATTAAGCCGCCGCGGTTGGAAGGAGAGAGGAATCCTAGGATTGCGAACATCATGGTGACAAGTGTCATGCAGAGAAACTGCACGCCGGTTCCGACATAGACACAGAGTAGGTCGGAATTTTCCGGCGATCTGAAAACATCTCCGTGAACGAGTTTCCATCCCGTCTCTTCTTGTGCTTCTTCCTGGGTCTCGAGTTCATTGTACTTGGATATGTCGCGGTAGAGTGTTCGTAGCATTATCATTGCAACCATGCCGGAGAGGAAGAGGACAATCATCAACGAATTGACAATGGAGAACCAATGGATTTGGTCATCACTCATTAAAAGATAGGTATCCCATCTAGATGCCCACTTCACATCACTCTCCTGCAAGCCAGACAGTGAGTCGGTAGTGAATAAAGCAACAAGACTATTCACTCATCAATCCAACATTGAAAACTAGATACAAGGCCGTTCCTAAGGGGTGGCCAATAGAGGCGACCGCCCAGGGCACATAGTAGGATGGACCCAAAATGAATTTTTTTAGCCTCTTAATTTGTAGAGTGTGAATATAAACATTAATTGAGCTCAGATCAATGATAATTCTTTGAAAAATTTGGTTAAATATTGTAGATTCAATTTATAACCTCTTCAAAATGTTAACATATTATTATAATTTTCAAAGTTGAAGGTCTTTTTACTACTCTATATATTTCTTTGCCTCAGACCCTCAAAATATTATGAACGGGGCTGACTGGTTACAAGGAGAAGAATGAGGAAGAAGAAGACAAAGAAAGATGAAGAAGAAGAATTAAGAAAAAGGAGATTAAACAATTATGTAGCTATAATTTTAATCATCATATTGTAGCCCACTATTCATAAGAAAGATGCCTGATAAACTAAAATGAAGCCAAGAAATATAAAGTACTAGCTATGAAAACAGCTCACCTGGAATTCAACATCATAAGTGAAGATAATTTCCTTTTTGTCATCAACTTCTTGAGGGGAATTGGAATTTACTACTGAGTGCTTTGCATTGGGGTCACAGGTTGTTAAGCGAGTCTTGTCACCATCCCATTTCCCTTGATATTCATGCTTAACACTGTATTACCAAAAGAGTAATATATTGGATAAACTAAGCATGAAGAAAATTTTGAAAAGCAAGGATTTAAAAAAAACACCAGACCTCAATGGCTTAACTTCAAAACCAACAATTCTTGTAGATTCAGTTTGCAAGTCTCTATGATACTTGACAGTGAAAGCCAAATGGTTGTGGATAAAATATTTCTCTTCCTTACTCTGCATATAATTGGACTATAAGCTAAAGAATGAAAAAAAGGTTACGAAGAATAGTTCACAGTGCTATAGTTTGAATACCCCACTATATTTCCTTACTCTGCATATAATTGGACTATAAGCTAAAGAATGAAAAAAAGGTTACAAAGAATAGTTCACAGTGCTATAGTTTGAATACCCCACTATATTTGCCTTTTAGACCAACATGATATCCAAGTTGATAGATAATAGGAGATTCCTGATCCAACCTCTGCCTTGGAACCACAAGAGGAAGGTTATCAAGGATCCTGTAACACATAACATCAGTCAAAAGACAATCAGAATATGTAATTTCGACTGTTTCCTACATTCATTAGCATAAATCACTGTGGTTCTAATAAGAAAAGTGCTTCGTAGTTCGTACATGTTCACACGATACTCATCATCGATTTTCTCTTTAAACTCCTTAGCAGTCTTGGCATTCAATTCTAGATGGCAGACAATGTTGCACATCTTTGGTTCCCGCATTTTAAACTGATAACAGAAGGAAAAATCATAAAAAATCAAACAAATGACTCCTTGAAAATCTATATTAGGTCACTAAAGATAACATTACTGACCACATAGGCAGAATTTTCAATACGATCACCACGAAGTACTTCTCCGAGATTCTCTGCACTGTCAACTATCTTCTCTGGGCGGCAGTAAGGAAGCGAGTAATATGTATAAGGAAGCTGCGTCTTTGTAGAAGTCAATTTGTTTACTTTCACCTTCAACTCATCTCCCTGAATCGTACAAGAAAAATTAAGGTCAAATATAATGAAGGTTAATTTTTTCCAGTTTTTTGATTTTAAGGGAAATTAAAATGATTAAAAATCAAATTTTAAGTTTCCTGCTAATAAGAAATGATAAATTTTTAGAGCTTGATCAACCTTCAGAGCATTCAGAGAGATCAGAACACAGTAACATCACAGTATACTGCAGTCATACTATAAACTATTCCACAAGCAAAACCATTCCCAAAATTAAAACAAAAATTTCAGTTTTTAACAACACATTACACTACTCAGCATTGCTGAAATTAAATTGAGCTAAATAGTCCATCACACATAGACCAGAGACGTCAACCTTATGTTCATCACACAGTTTACAGTAGAAACTCTCAATTAATTTTAACAGACTAAAAGAGACAACAAACACCATCGATCACTGGAACACGGGAAACACAATGCTGAATCATGAAACAGAAACTAACTCTTCTACTGCTTGGATCTTGGAATGCAAGGTCTACAAATCATCCATCTAGTTAAAAATCAAACAACAGAATGTTGGAACGCATTTCAAATCAAGATTGCACCCACGTATTCATATCAGTTTCCATCCTTTCATCTCACGTTAACATAATTCGACCCGGAAAGGAAATGCAATTACAGATCTAAACAAATTACAGCATAAACTCAAATTCGATAAATGAACACGAAATCAATGGCGCTAACCTTAACGAAATCCTCAGGAGCAACGCCGGGGAGGTAGAAACAGTTACAGCCATGGATCAAAACCGCGAAAACGAAACAGATCGTGGCTAAGAGAGGAGGTACAGATTTACTTCCTCGAAGCTCCATAGGCTTTATCTCTGAGATTCGGCGGAAGAGTAACAGAGAGAAGGCAGATCTAGGGAGGTAAAGAGTGAGATTGAGAAAATGAAGAGATAATTTTGTGTTATTATAAAGATTGATTTGTGGGTCAAACGAGGAAGCCTGGAGTTGCAATTTAGCCAATTTCTTTCAACATTCAATTTTCAGATTTCACAAGTTATGTAAGATAAATAGATTCAAATTTACTAATAAAAAAGTTTTTAAGAGAATAAGGTCATAATATTCAAACTAACATATCAGCATTTGGAACCGTCACACAATTTAATTGCCATACACATCTGTTCTTAGTTTTTGTGTTCAAGATATTTAAAATAATATTTGCAATCAAATATTTATAGCAAATGGAATTAGTGTAGCTTATTATGATAGTTAAATGGGATTTTATGTTATGAGAATGACAAGAATTGAATATAATCTAAATATTGCTACATTCTCGTAACATTTTGAATTTATTATCACAAAAACAATCACTAACCAAAGTTGGCTAATTCAAAAAATATTCTGTGATTTAATTCATTCGTAAAAAAGATGTATTTTGCAAAGGGAATTACGTGATTTCAAAATTATACAAATTAAGAATTCTCAATAGTAAATTATACCACAAAAATGGATAATTTTATTCGTTTTTATTTGAATTGTGGACAATTTTATTTGTTAATGATAATTTTTGTAATATTTTGAATAGTGCAAATATTTTTTTAATTTAATTATGATATCGTACTTTTAAACATTGTAAAAAATAAAAAAAATCTACAAAAATTACTCAAATCTTAACGTATAATTTTAAAAAAATAAAGTTAAATTATTAGAATGTTGAATTATTTGAAATACTCAATGTAGCACCACTATTCTGAAAACATATACTCCTTTTACAAAAATTTTGAAATCACGAACCCTTTTTTGCAAAAAGAATTCCCCATACTTCTATTACAAATGTATGAAATCACAGAGCACTCATTTTAACTTTACCGTTTTTCAAAAATCAAAAGGTAATAGACTTTGAAATTAATGTAACTGCTTGATATTATAAAGATGAAAATGTATAAGGTAGTGATGAAATCAAAGTATTCCATAATACATGTGAGAATTCTTAAATTTAATTAGGTAACCGAATTATACTCCTCAAGTATCTTTAAACAAAAATATTCTAATTGGAGAAACACACTACCATCTTCATAAAAAGTGTTGATGTTATATAGACTAGTTCACAGGCTTATATACTTGCTCGGCCCAGGCCCAGGCCCAGGCCCAAGCCTGCTTCCATTTTTCTAAATTAGTCCCTTCAATTCATTGCTTATAAAAATTCAGAAGCTAAGCATAAACAAGCAAAATCAACTGAAAAGGCCGAAGAAACAAACTTCCATCCCCCTGAAAATAATCAAACATAGTGGTAAAATGAGAAAATTAACATTGATCTTCCATAATCTATGTGAACATATACAAGAAATTGCATAAACCTTAGAAACTAAAACCCACCCAAAAAAAAAACCAGACAAATCAAGTTAGAACATAAAGCCCGCCACGATAAAACCCTAAAACTTTTTACACTTGACTAGATTTTCTCAGCCATCTTTCAAGAAATCGAGTGCCTCCTATGTCTCGAGGAGGAGCCAGACGATTTCGTATCCCCCGGGGCTACGGAAACCGGACTCTGCGAACTAACTGACGTTTCCGAGCTTTTGTTCTCTCTCTGCCCCTTCCCCACGACCCACAACTTGTCAAAAATCCGCCTCGATCGTGACGGGGCTAACCGAATCCCGCTCTTGCTGTTCTTGCCATTTTTCTCGTCTTTCGTTTTCGGTTTGCCCGTCTGATGTTTCATCGTCCTCTCCCACTCCTCGTCTGTCGTGTTGGTCACGGAATTCAATGCATCGAGATTGTTGTTGGTGGTGGCGGTGGCGGTGGCAGCTTGGGCGGCTAAGCTGGCTCGGACATGCTCGAAAAACAGGACTTGGACCACGACTCGGAGCGGGAGCCGCTCGTTCTGAGCAGCGTGCATCGATGCGTCAGCGGTTAGTTTTTTCGCGTCCATCAGCCCGCATATCTTCTTCCTCTCAGCTTTTGTCAAATCGGGATGCTCCTGAAAGAAAACATTCGCATGTTTAGTTACGTTTGTGCGATTTCGCTTTTTTCAGGCCAAATGCGTAGTTAGACAACCTGAACTTACCAGTTTTTTACTCTGGAAGGTCTCTCTCAAACTTTATCATGCCACGTGTCACTTTTTCACTGGGTTGACTTTTTAAAAGATGTTGAATTTCCTGATTTTCTCTCGGGATGTGACACGTTAGGGGCTCAGGAGTGTTATTTTGCCAAGTTTAAGGGGGTAGACGGAGAATTTTCAAAGGATTTATCGTTTAGGGGGGTTGGAAAGTCTCTACCAACCCCTAAACTTGGCAAAAATACGCTTGTGCCACGTGTCACCTTTTGACTGGGTTGACTTTTTAAAGACGTTAACTTTCCTATTTTTCACTCACAATGTGACACGTGGCACTAAAGATGCTCAAAAGTGTTATTTTTATCAAGTTTAGGGGCGGACAGAGAATTTTCAAAAGTTGGGAGCAGAATCTAGTAAAAAATGACAAATTCGGGGACTAATTATGAATTTCGCCATTTTTTTAAAAAATTTCACATAATAATACAACAAATTACCTTAAGATAGACATCAATGGCCTTGTAAAGCCCGTCATGAACCGGCCTAGCCGAATCGGGAACCGACCGTGCCAACTCAACAAAACTCGAGAGGGCCAAATTCGCATCACAAGCAATCTCCGAAAGGTACCCATCGACCAACTTCCCAACACTCACCATTTGCGCAATCCCGTTCCGTAACACAAAATCATCCGTTTCGTCATTCTTCTCGACACTCAAATCCTCACCACCACACCTCTCACGAGCCACATATCGCTCAACAATACCCTTCACCAACTCCACATCATACATCGTCCTATCCCCAGGGGCGTTTACGGGAATCAACAAATCCTTAACCTCCGCCTCGTACAACTTCAACCCAATCCTCTTGACCAACTCCTCCTTCGGCAAGCCATCAACCCCGACAAAAACCGAAACTTTCAACAACTTCAGTAAAAAACTACACGGGCAACCGAATTTTCCAGGGGGCAACAAACAAACCAGCGATTCCACGAGATATTTATACCTCCAGCCCCGACCATTGGCGGCCAGCTCATCGATCCGGTCAGGCAACCACCTGACCGCATAAGCTTTCAAAGCCTCGGCAATAACTGCCCCGTCCATCCTGCCCTTCGATTTAATGGCGATCATGACCCGTTTGTAAAGATCGATGTCCAGCTCGCATATATCCTCGACCCACCAATCTTTCGGGACCAAGTCAAACTTCTCCTCGACTATTTTATCAGGGGCCGATATTTTCCGATTGTACGTGTACGACCAGATGATATTCGCGGGGTCCACAGAGGTTTTCGAGGCTATGGAATCGACGCACCTCCCGACGATTTTCAGATCTTCGGACCACGGAAGGAGAGATTTCGTGGTTTGGAGCACGATAATGGAGTCTTTCCAGCTGCGGAAAATGCTCGAGTTGAGGAAAACCTCGATTTTGAAGATGAGGTTGCCTCGATCAATATCTTCGGTCATTTCGAGGTACTGGGCAGCACAACGGGCAGCGACGACACTGTACGCGTTGAGGGTGACGGTCATTCCGTAGCAGAATTTGGCGCAGATTTCGAAGGCTTTTGGTCCACCGGGAAAATCGGGCATGTTGATCTCGTTGGAATTCTCCTCGATGGTTTTTGAGACGAGCTTTTGCAAGCGGTTGCTCTTTGACAGTAGAGGAAACTGCAAATGCACATTAAAGAGTGTAAAAATCAAACCACTTTTAAGGTTTAGAGTTATAGAATTTTTAATTCGACTTGCATGGATATAAAGAAAAAACAAAACGAAAATACCATGAAAAAAGTTTGATCTTATTTATGGATATTCCGTAAAAATTCCATTAAAAAAGAGGAAGTTCGAAACAATTAGGATTTTTTTGGAGATTTTCCGCTGACTATATTCTTAAAACCAATTTGGTTGCTTAGCTTTGTTCTTCAATAGAATCCAACAAACTAAAAATACCATAAATACCAAAATTTGATTTCCAATTTAGTATAATACAAGAGAAAGGGAAAAGGAAATGGTTCAATAAATAAAATTTTTAGTACGCCATAACCATTAAACAATAATCGAAAAAATATAGTACTTCAGAAGAACAAAACAGGACCACATTGATGATAGCTTGAGTGTTCAAATACCGAAACTCGTAAATGCAAAAAAAACAAGACAAGACTATAATACCTTATGAAGGTAAAACTTGACTTCGCCGACATTTATAGTGACATCGGTGGCCAGCTCGGATGATACATATCTGCATATAAAAACATCAAATGCAATAAGTTTATAAGACGACAGTAACCTTCCAATGATCGAAATGCAGTAAATTTCATAAATTTAATATCTTATACATCTTATAGTCCATATTTCAATACTGAAGGAATATTAACAATTTCGAAAGAGGACTATTGATACTTAAGGCACCGAAAATCAAATATCAAAGCCAAAAACCAATCACAAAAATAGCCAGTTTTAGGCTTAAGACATTATGCCAAAACATCGGCAAAGTTTATTTCGTATGTGCAAGCAAAATTTTGAACATATAATCACACTGTTCTAGAATAGAAAAATCAAGATTTCATGAAGTTTGCAATCTTATCTTCTGGAAATCTTATCGAAATCGTGAAAGTAACGACATTAGAACATCAAACAGAACTTGAGTTCAAACTGTAACTACAAATTATACAGTTTATAATAAAGTAATTGGCATAAAATGAGGTGAAAAAAACGGTATTGCCAAACATTACCCTATAAGAGGAAAAGGGGGAAATAAAAAAGATGCCCTTCTCCAATCAAACGTTGTTCAAGATAAAGAAAGTGTAAATACTAAATAGTACAGCAAGAAACAACTCACTGACATAATTAAAATCTTTGCAAAAACACATGCTAAAGGACTTTAATCACACAGGACCACTAATTCACTTATCCAAGAAAAAAAAAAAAAAAATAGGGACAACTCATATTCAGGACCACTCTTCAGTTCAGATAAACCCTTAATAGGAGCAATAATTAGAACAGGAAGAACTTCAATAAGAGGAAAACCTTAAGAAGTATTGTTTCCTGTGTTTAATCACAGATTTGGATGCATTATAGGGTTTTAAAGACAAAACTAAAGTAAAGTTTCTAAATTTAAAGGCAGGTAATAAACATCATGTGCTCAACAGAGAAAAGAAAACGCACCAAATGCCAAAAGATTAAACAATATAACCAAACAATTCAGAAAAAAATGAAGGCAACACAATAATTGATTGATAAAATAAACTTCAACTTGTCAGATTTGTCACACAAGTGGAAAGCAAAAAAATCTCTCACCTGACGGATTTGCCTTCAGCTTGAAAGGCATCAGGCTTAGATCCCAACTTCATGAACTTCATATTTAACCCTAAAAAATTACCCCTAAAAACAGCCCCAAAACACAATACAACCTTCAAATCACTGCATAACCCAAACCAAGCTTGGAAATGAACTCCAATCTTCAAACCCAGAACACAAAACGGCGAATTCAACTTGTCTCCCAGTAAGAAACACTCAACCAGAAGACCATAACATACATTGGAATGAGACAGCCACACAGAACCCTCGAATTTCGCGCTGTGCTCATTAAATTCAAGCCCACAGCAACAAAATGGGAGCCCTCAACCGCATACACAGAGACAGAGAAGCAATAATTACAGGTTGCAGAAAAGAAGAGAGCAAAATTAAAAAAAATGGCGTCACAATACAGGAATTAGGGATAAAATACCAAAATGGTCGTCAAAGAGAAATTGGGGATATAGGAAGAAGGAGAAGAAATAAAGTAGAGATAGAATGGGGGGTAAGAGAGAGAATGTCTTATCAATAAATTCTCGCCGCCTTTGCTTTAAATGACCCTTGATCTGCTAAACATCCTCCCTTTCTCTTTCTCTCTCACTATCGGCGCAAATCTCAATAACTTTCTTCTGTAATCAGAAGTTAATTTTAAAATTGAATTTTAACAGGGGATGAATGGTGATTTGGGCTTCGCTTTCTGACACATTTTTGTTTTCCCTTTTAATTGAATTTTCCCGGAAAGTGGAATTCGGGAGAGAAAATTGAAAAGGGAAAAGCGAGGGAGAGGTGGCCGGTGGAGATTTTATGCCGCTAAAGAAAGCCACCTTTTAGCTTAAGTCTTACCCTTGGTTTTTGGACTTATTTACTTAAAATGCCACTTTGTTGTGTTGTCGTTTGACGCGTAGTAGATGTGTGTTTTGACTTTGTTTTGTTCATTTATCTGACGTGGACCGAATTGGATAGCCCAGTCATATTTTTTAGCA
>CATIWQ010159905.1:0-10883 GCA_949673415.1 Euphorbia schlechtendalii
AGGTAACCCTTCAACTCACAAAGGGCATCCAATTCAGATCGCAACGATCAACCATCCCACAATGGATTTCAACGAAGATTCACAGTAGTCAACACATCATCAACGGCATGGAGCACACAGCTTTCATCCTTTCCCCAGCAGTTCCAAATGTCACAGTCAACCCATGGTCAACTCATAAGGGGCATCCACCGCAGACTTTCCACAGTCCGCATACCCTCTTGGACTTTCTACAATCCAAATCTTTTTCTGACTTTTTACAATCACTGGACTTTCTACAGTTCGCATTCCTTTTGTAGACTTTTTACTGTCAAAGAACTTTCTACAATTCATAATCTTCTAACTTTCCGCAGTCCTCTTTCCTTCCGGCTTTCTACAGCCAGTGAACTTTCCACAGTTCACAATTCTCTAACTTTTTATAGTCAACAAACTTTTTATAGTTCGTAATCTCTTGACTTTTTATAGTCGGTGAACTTTCTATAGTTCACATCATTTTTGACTTTTTACAATCAATGAGCTTTCTATATTTCACATCCTATCCCGACCTTTTTACGATCAGCGAACTTCCTACGATCCACGTCGTCAGTAGGCTTGCCATAGCCTGCACACATGGGTCCTAAACAAAAAGAATGGAGGTGCACGGTTAACGTTCTTTCCCCGATGGTTTTAAAGGTTTAACTAGCCAAAGGTCAAACCTTCAAGGGGCAATCATTGCCAAACGTCAATTCGCAAAGGGACACGGAGACACCAATCCCAGACAACGTCGCATTAAGATGAAAACTTCTAGCCATCATCCTCGAAGAGTGCCAACTACGACCAGGCAGGTATTATCTCTAAACCCCACTGCTCTTTCAATCGTGGGACCATACTGATCTCATATCAGTAGTGATCCCATGAGGGGCAGCCTGTGAGCATGGGATTTTTACACCCGACTCGCGAGTTCGATGATGAAGCTGTAATTTATTTTCCTTTGCTAGTCTTCCACTTTGACAGGGTCTCAGAGGTCCTCGGGAGGAGCGTTCCTTGTTTCTTATGAACCTTAAATATTTTCTAGATCACCTCATCAGTAAACAAGTCCAATTTGAACCAAAGTCAAACCAGAAATCCAACATGGACACCGAGGTTCCTAACATCGGTATCGATATCATCTTTACAGACAGACCAAAAAAGGCAATTTCTGAATTAGTTGGGTAAAAAAGACCCAACTTTAACCCATAATTAAAGGAAGAAAAAAAGGAGAAAGGACAAAAATAGGTGAGCCAACTTGACTTTTTGGATTGAAGGGAGCCCATAAGGGCTTAATTATTTTCAAAAGAGAAGAGGGGAGCACATAATTAAAAAGAAGAAGAGGAAGAAAGTAAAAAAAAGAAAAAGGAAATGAAGAGAGAGCTAAAAACAAAAACACAAACCAAAAATTCACAAGTTTTATCTTTTTTCAAGTGTTTTCAATCCTAAATCCAAGGGAAGAAGGACTCCTACCTCCCCTCTTCATCTCCTTACAAGCCATATCCCGGAAGCCTAGCCTTCCCCCTAAGAGGAGACCTCTACTCTCCATTTTCGCCAAAAACCGCAAAACCGAGCCAAAGAAACGAGGAATTTTTGGGTACTTTCATGGACCAAGCAAAGTAGATTCATGGCTATGGGGTAAGCCTCTAAGTTCCTAGAGTTTGTGCTTACATTTATATGCTTTTCTTTTTGAAGTTTCATTTTCTTTTCAGTTATTTCAGTTTTTTTGCACACCAATCTGTTTTTTGGGAATTGCTATATGATTTCAAATATGTCTTAACATTTTGTTCACATAGAAATATTCTACACATTCTAATATTTCTAGAATGATAAAGATCATTCACATCGGTTAAGTATAGTGAAAGTTATATATTTTCAAAATTTTGTACAAACTTGTTTCGGTTTCCTAGGCAGAATGTACTATTTTCAGTTCTGGGTTTGATGAAGATTTTTATTGCATGATTAGTTATTTTTATTAGATTCCTTAGATCATGAGGTTTCCGGCATTTAAAACGGATAAGTATAAATAAAGTTATGATTTTTCGAAGTTACGTAAAATTACGACTTATGATTTTGGACAATGTGGACTGTTTGATATTTTTCAGTATAGAGCTGTCTTCAAAACGTAATTTTGTCACTTTTAGTATGTTAAACACATCTTGAGATTTCCAAAATGATGAGAATCGTTTGAATCCGATAACCATAGTGAAAGTTATGATCGTTTGAAGTTTCAGATTTCGTTATGTTGTTTTCTGTTGTTTCTGTGTGTTTTCTGCAGGCCTGAAACCTGAGTTTTTCAGTAATATGACATGTAAATGTGAATATTTTACAAACCTGCAATCATCCCAAAGGGCGTTTGGATGGTTAAAATCGATGGCCCATCGCCGGGATATTATTTTATCGATTTTAACGGTTCCCCCTTCAGAATGATTTTAATAAGATCGCGATTTACGTTTTTGGACTTAGATTTATTTTATGTCACTATTATTATGAAGTGTGTTAGGAAACCCCAACGAAAGGAACCAAAGTTCCCGGATAACCGACCCGATAAATATTCGCATGTGGCATTTTCACTAAAAATGGCTAAATAAACTTATGTGTATAAAATGAATTATTTCATGAAAGACAAATTCCAAACCTTTCGATGTTTTAAACCAGGCCACTCAGGTCTCATAAAATCAAAATGAACATACTTGTAATTATGTATGGCATACCGTATTTGTGCTAACCTTTATGGATGCAGGTTAGATGTATGTCTAAGATTTTATTTTCCTTTGGGTATCGCATTTATTTTAATAAAAAAATATGTATTTGTTAGATCGGTTGTATAATAGGATATTGATGTATTCATTCCCCTAGATCTCATGTATTTAGGCAATTTGTAAAACACCCAAACCAATGATGTAATTAATACCCTATAGAATAGGCGCATTTAATTTCCTACATGTTTACTTTCCGCAATTTACTTACTGTTTTATGCATGCACGATAAACATAAATTGAAAATATCTAGTTTAGTTCGAATATTATAAACGTGGTTTCTATCATAGTGTAATTTAACTCAAATGATGACGAAATAGATAACTCATTCCGGACCCGAATCTCTGAACTATGGTATTGCTTAGGCTTAACGGATCTAGGCTGTACTGAAATTTCCCAGAAGATCTGATCCGGGTGGCGACTCTGAGTACCATAGGCTAGATATCCCGATCTCGAATCTTTTGAATTTGAAACCCATTTTCATTTTCAAACAAACCACGGTTCCCTCTGAGGGAACCTCTTTTCCAAAAGCTTTTATTTTTGAAAACCCCACGCCCCATCTCACGGGGCCGGTGCCTCGCGGCATTCGCGCAGGCTAATCGAAATGTCATCCGCTCATAGGCGCGACGGCTGATTGACTTCAGTAACAACTATACGGGGTTGGTACACATATTTCAGGTATGTTAACATTTATAAAGTGTGTGATTTGGGCATACAAAATGTTGGCACTCCTTTTAATTAGTAATAAATGTATTACAAGCTTAGATACTGGAAATATGGTCATAAGCTCTTGGTTATTTCACCAAAGGTGGACCAGAATGCATCCCACGAGTCTTTAGATGGAAAAGCAATCAAAAAATGTGTTTTCCTGACATATGGTTACATATTCGACAACAAGGACATTCCAATGCTTCCCTTGCTATTGAAACAGAGGATAAGGAGAAGGAGTGCTGGTGGTACAATAATCTGTAGAACCACATTGTTAATAAAATGAAGGATTTGGCACCCTTGTTTGAAACTTTTGCTAATGCTACTATTGAAGAGCAAGGAGATGCAGAGCAAGGAGATGCAGTTAGAGAGCTGATAATAAGGGAGGCAGATGTCATTGAACGTTTATAGAGATGGTGTAGAGAAGAAGTAGGCAGAATAATCAGAGCTCATGTGGCACCACTTACTCAAAGAGTCCACGAACTAGAAGGCAAGGTGGTAGAGCTGTTGGAAACAAATGCATCATTGTAAAACAAGAAAGGTGCACGTGGCGAACCCTCCACCACTGTTGCAATGCATAGCCCTGATGTTGATCCCCAATTCAATGAAGAAAAGGTACTTACTGCGTCTTACTTAAGTGAAATTGAAATTGTAAAATGCACTATGACTTTGGTTTTCCAATGGTATGGTCACGAATATTATGCGAATAGACAGTGCGACAAATATCTACAAATTTGACAACAAGTAATTTGTTGATAGTAAATTTAGAAACTTAATTGTAATTTTATACAACACAAAGATAATAAATTAGTTTAAGATAGCATTTTTTATAAATTTGAAGTAAAGTATTAGTATACCAATTCCCATTCACATATAATAATGCCTTAATGGTTGATTTTGTCTATCACAACTTCTTGGATGATTCTGTATTTGTATTTCATTCACATAACAAGAAATCATGGAAGAGGATGAAGTAATGAATATCATTGGAGACCTAGTAGTGGATGAAAGGGGAAAGCATATAGCTTTCCCATCAAGAAAAAGAAAAGCAACAAGCAAAGAAATGGAAGGCAGCCAACCTCTGCATGCCAATGCTTCCATAGAAGATACAGTGATTGACAAAGTCACACTTGATAGCTTTTTGAAGTTCATTAACGAGCTCACTAAACTGAGGCATGGAAACACATCCTCAAGAATGTTCTTCCAAATTTGGTAGTGTGCTATCACATTAACAAGTACTCTATTCCTTTATTTCATGACTGTGAAATAGGAAGGGTAAATGGTATAGTGATACGAATGATCGTATTCCTCTAATCGATTTCGGTGTCATGGTTGTGAGCAATAAAACTTTCTTTGCTACATTTTATTTGGAAGGAGAAAACCTCATAGATGATGTAAGATGTATACTCCATTTGAAAATGTTTGAAAAATGCTTGCATTATAGAAATATTAATTATGAGTTACAATTTGGATAGCACATTAATGTCATAACATATGGATGTTTTATTTGATAAAAGAGCGAAGAAAATGGGAGCCAATCATGTCAATTACAACTTCATGATTATGGATGTTTTATTTGATAAAAGAGCGAAGAAAATCAAGGAATTGATGGAAAATACTAAGTCGAACGATGCTTTGATTAGCCATGTGTACTTAGATGATGTCATTGCAAAGAGAATGATAGGTAGAGGGATTTTGGGTGGAAAGAAATGGGCCACGGTGGATAATATGTTCATTCCAATGATGGTTGGAAGTAACCACTAGATACTTGGGAGATTTGAGATACCTTCCCGAAAGCTGTACATCTATGACTCTGCTCCTAAGAGGTTGGCTAAGATGGAAACATGAACAGCTACTGAAAGACATGCTGCAGTGATACCATATTACCTATTTAAATTCGGAATAGTAAATGACAGGTAAGACCTTATAAAATTAGAAGCCTATAAGAATAAAAATCCACTTGATCAACTTGAGATTGTAATGGTCGAGAACTTGCCAAGCTAAATGTTGGGGTAAGTCATAATCACAACTCAATTCATTTGAACAGTGCATATTCCGAAACCAAACAATAACATCTTCATTAAATGTCGATTGTAGTGATTGTGGGATTTATATGCTGACCTTCATTGAATACATCATTGACGAGAAAGACATACCAAGGGATCTGGATGTGAAATACCATCGGTTATGGTTGGCTGTAATCTTAAACAATAACGGTGAAACTAATAGATGACTCTAATTGCACTAAGCATGGTTAGAGATGATGATAAGATCACTTTTAGACTTTCTTTGCCTGTGTCTTGTTCGTTAATGGGGAAGGATTATTATAAAAACCTTGTGTCTTGTTCTCGTATGTGTAGTACTATTAGAATTTTTGTAAATCAATTCATGTATTGAATTTACATTGTTCAGTTGAAACTTGCTTAATGCACCAACTTTCGGATAACTTCCAATTAACATGGGATGGTGGATTCTGTCTATCCCGACATGTCACACGATGAGAACTCATGTTTAACAAGGAATACAACCACTATAAAAATGTATTTTTGAGATCCCCATTGAATTAATTCTTCTTAAGTTGCGTGAAGAAATATAAAACCAACCATTTGTGTAGGATAGATAGCACAAAAAAAGAGGGTAAACATACAAAAAAATAAACATTTGAGTAAGATAGATCTCACTCATCAAAGCGGGTGGCCTTGAGGGACAAAGTCTCCCACTTAAATTTGTGAGACCTATCCCTGCTCAAATGGTTGCTGAAGGGTACTTTCATCTATGATGTGGGATACCACCACATTTCCAATTCACATGTCATCTTGGACTATGCCTGTCACGACCTATCATGGCTTGTCACATGTTAAGATCTCATGTTTAACCGGTCTTGGAGTGGGGGCTTTAAATGGTGTGGAGTCGCATTGAGATATGGTACATTATAGGGGCCATGGCTGAGAGGAAATTCAGTGTTAGGATAATTACCAATCAACATGGAATGGTGGATTCTGCCTGTCATGACCTATCCCATGCTGAGATCTCACATTTGACCAGGTATGGAGTGGGTGCGATTACATGGCATGGAGGTGAATGGGTTGCATTGAGGTTATAGTGCAGTAAAAGGGCCATAGCTGAGAGGAAACTCAGTGTTAGGATAATTGCTAATCAACATGGGATGGTGGATTCTGCCTATCATGACCTGTCACATGTTGAGATCTCACATTTGACCAGGCACGGAGTGGGTGCGATTAAATGGCATGGAGGTGAATGGGTCGCATTGAGGTTGTGGTGCAGCAAAAGGGCCATGGTTGAGAAGAAACTCAGTGTTAGGATAATTGCCAATCCAAATGGGATGGTGGATTCTGCCTGTCACGACTTGTCACATGCTGAGATCTCACATTTAACCAGGCATAGAGTGGGTGCGATTAAATGGCATGGAGGTGAATGGGTCGCATTGAGGTTATGGTGCAGTATAAGGGCCATGGCTGAGAGGAAACTCTGTGTTAGGATAATTTCCAATCAACATGGGATTGTGGATTCTGCCTGTCACGACCTATCACATACTTAGATCTCACATTTGACCAGGCATGGAGTGGGTGCAATTAAATGGCATGAAGGTGAACGGGTCTCATTGAGGTTATGGTGCAGTAAAAGGGCCATGGCTGAGAGGAAACTCAATGTTAGGATAATTGCCAATCAACATGCGATGATGGATTCTAACTGTCACTACCTGTCACATGCTGAGATCTTACATTTCACCAGGCATGGAGTGGGTGCGATTAAATGTTGTGGAGGTGAATGAGGTAAACATACCAAAAGACAACCATTTGAGTAGGATAGATCTCACTCACCAAAGAAGGAGGCCTTGAGGAACAGAGTCTCCCACTTAAATTTGTGAGATCTATCCTTGCTCAAATGGTTGCTGAAAGGTACTTTCATCTCCACACTTATATATTACTCATTATACCTTTTTATTTGTGATGTGGTATACCACAACATTTCCAATTCACATGTCATGGTTGACTATGTCTGTCACGACCTGTCACGGTCTGTCAGATGTTGAGATCTCATGTTTAACCGGGGCCTGGAATGGGTACTTTAAATGGTGTGGAGTCGCATTGAGGTTATGGTGGATTATAGGCCATGGCTGAGAGGAAACGTAGTTGTAGGATAACTGCCAATCAACATGGGATGGTTGATTCTACCTATCACGAACTAATTAGAGTGATATTTGTTATTATTTGAAATTTCTGTGGCTGTGCCATTCAAAAAATTAAAAGCTAAAACCCTTGCGGTGTTTAGCAACCTACTTAAACTATTTAAAACATTAGGGTTCTCATCTTAACAACCTGGCCATTTTTAACAACTTACTTTTTTAGAGTACCTCCACTTCCATCCTTATCATGTAGCAAAGATTACCAACCGCATTTTCATCCTATTGGATGGCTAAGGTAAAGAGGCCAGCGGTTGCCAAAGGCAATGAAAAGCAATCAGTTGCAGAGAATTCACCAGAAGATTCATCCCGGAAAAGGCAATGATGCGTAGAAGAGGCCATGACTGCATTCAAGTATGCCAAAGCTATAGTCTCCAAACCACACTTGACTGTAAGATTTAACAACGAGTTCCATAACTTGCTGAAGTCTAAATAATCCAAGAAGCAGAGGAGACTTTTCAATTACTCATGCTTCTAGCAATACTTGGATGTAACATTTCCAAGTTACATAGGCTATTTATGTCACACCATACTTGTCTGGGAAATTACAAAGGACGAAGCGAAATCGAGGGAGATATGGTTCGATGTTGGAGGGAGCTAAGGACGAAGCGAAACAAAGGATAGGAACAAGTTCAGAAAGAAGTATTTTCCAGGGATTAAACAAATAAAACACCTGGACATCGAGACAGTGTTTGGCATACACAAATGGGTTGCTGTGAAGATGAAGATGCAGTTATGATGGAATAGTTGTTATTTGAGATTGGAAATTTTCTCAAAACGACAAATGACAGGATAGTGAAGGATTGGATGTTGAAACTCGTAGAATATCCGGAGCTCTTCAATCAGTTCCCATGGGGAGTCACAGCATGGGAGAAGACTCACATGATGCTGCGAAACGCAATAAATGGGAGTGGTGATAGAGTTGATAAATTTGCATCGAGTAAGACAAAGCCAATGCGTGTTGCATATCAAATATATGGATTGGCAATAGTTTTTCAAGTAAGTTGTGTAATTTGAATGTTATATTTTATACCATGGTGCTAAGTATGCTCATACATTATATATTTCTCATAGGCATTGATTTTGGAGATATGGCCTTCAGCTCGTACTTTTTTCATGAATAAATGATACCATGTATTGCTACGATTGTTCAGATGGGTTTGCAATGGAAAGAAAGTCCCCATCGAATGCTTAGAAAGTTTGATTAAGGTGAGTGCTTATTTCATTAATACTAAATGGTATATTATGTGAGCGTTGAAACATCTTATTCCTGTACGGGATGGTCCTTCACCTTCTTCTTTGACAATCCAAGCTAATGATAAGGAAAAGGAATGTGCTTGGTATGTGCATCTTGTGAACCATATTGAGGGAAAAGGAGAAGACTTGGACCTTTTATTTCAGAGTTACAAGATTAGAGAGGCTGAAGACAGTGAAGGAGAAACGGTTTACCATGAAGAGGATAGTGAAGATGATTGTGCACATTCATATGAAACCTCCAGTGATAATATGTAGACCGACCATGGATTTGTTTTGTCGTGAAGGAGGAAGGAGGATTTAGGTGGTGATGTTATTGCACAGCTAAAAGAATGGTTCAGCAAGGAATTTGACAGAGCCATATCAACAAATTTGGGTCCAATCACGGAGAAACTTGAAGATTTAAAATCTCAAGTGAGTGAGATTAATCAATCTCACTCTAATCTACTAAAGATTTTATCAATCCAAATTCATGAAGGTGAACAATTTGGTGCAAGAGGCGAAGGAACCTCAAACCGTAGAGCTGTTTATTTAAATCTAAAACCGCTTAACATTGATACTGGAGATACCCATGAAACAGCTACATTTGGTCTTCCAAACATTGTTTATACTGAGGTTAATGATTTACCTCATGTACATACATTATTGTTAAACAATGCAATTTGTTGATATTATGCATCCTAGATGCTACGACATAGATAGGATAATATTGATCCTCAAGTTTCGGAACCTGAAGTGAATGTGGTCTAGATTGGCAAGGATGTTATTGGTGAATTTGAGATTCTTGAGGTTAGATAGTTTTCTACTAAATTAAATTAATTAATTAATATCTTTTCATATATGTCCATTCTCTCCTATCACGACCTGTTTATGTTCCACGTGTTTTAACCTTCCTTATTATCTTTAGTTGTTACATTAACTTATCTATTCTATCATAGCACTACCTGTTTCTGTTATTCCTTATAATTTTTATAACCTCGACTTGTCGATTCATCCTGTCACAACCTGTTTCCATTTGAAATGTTGTAACCATCCTTTTATTTTTGCTACTTTTTTGCCATATGTTTCACCTTGAGACTTTACTCATTTAATTCCCATTAATTCATGATAGAATGAAATTGACGAGTAGGATGAGGCATCTGATGTGGTTGGGGAAGATGTTGAGGATGATTAAGTTATCAAGGTACTGATGTTTCATTTTATTTTTCGCTTAAGTCTGTCTTCACGGACCACATGTAACCTAAATTCATTAAGGCATCACTATTTATCTTCACTGCATTGTTTCCTCACAGAGTCAGATTGAAGATGAGGTAACGCAAGATATTGCAGATGGAGAGACAACATTTGGAAGGATGAGAGCAAGGTCTAAAAGGCTAGTACAAAAAAGCAAGTATGAGATGTCACCCTGGGCTAATCCACTAAAACTTGCCACAGCCAAGATTCCTCAAGTGTAGGAAGTAAGCAAACCAAAGTTTAATGATTTTTTCAATGAATACTGTGGATGGAAGAGAAATTCCAAGCCTGATAACACAAGGCCTGTGTACTCTTTATTAGAATTTAGATATGTCGAGTGGTTCGAATTGGTTGAGACTACTAGGAAATTAGTGGAAAATAACGTAAGCCAATGTATTCTATTTATCTATTTTTAACCAATGTTCCATGAATGGTTGTTAATATTGCCTAACATTTGTTGTCAATATTACATTTCGATGTGGCTCGCACTTCTGAGATAGTATTACTCCCAAATTGAACTTCAGCCCGATTGGACAATGATAGATATAGAATTCCTTGGATTACTGAATGTTGATATAATCCTAAACAAGTTAGCTGATCCTCTATTGAAGGAATTGCCGGATAGCGAAGTATATACATAGAGAATTAACGGGCAGTCATTACACATGCATCCATGGTGGGAAGTTAAGAGAGTATTCATACCAATAAACTACCAAAGGGAC
>CATIWQ010159926.1:0-24512 GCA_949673415.1 Euphorbia schlechtendalii
ATAATAGAAATAGAATCTAATTCATTGACCTTTTTAACTGAACTAGAAGATGTAGATGCAGCATGTGAATGAGTAGGATTAGTAATACTTACTTGTGCTCTTTCCACTGGCCACATACTATTGTTGCTTGCCATATCTTCCAGAAGTTCAAAAGCCTCTTGACTAGTTTTCTTAATAAGAAATCCCGCAGCCATAGCATCAATTGCTCTTCTCATTGCATGATTTATTCCATTGTAGAAAGTTTGCAGAATAACATTCTAAGGTAAACCATGATGAGGATAAACTCGTTGAAGTTCGTTATAACATTCCTAGGCTTCATATAAGGATTCACTATCTTTCTAGGTAAAAGAAGTGATTTCTTTAAGGAGTCTTACGGATTTTGCTAAAGGGAAATATTTAGTCAGAAAGGCTTGGGCTAATTGGTTCTAGGTAGTGATTGAATTTGGGGGTAATGAATTCAACCAAACTTTCTCTTTATCATGGAGTGTAAATGGGAATAAGCGAAGTTTAACTGCTTCTTCAGGAACATTGGGCATTCTGAAAGTATCACAGTCTTCTAAAAAGTTTGCAATGTGAGAATTAGGATTTTCATTGGGTAGACCATAATATTGCACATTGTTGCTAATCATTTGAAGTAATGTTGGTTTTATTTCAAACTGATTCGCATCAATCGGTGGTCTAGCAATTCCTTGAAAGTTACCATTGATGGTTGGAATAACATAATTCATAAGCCTTGGTTGAGGTTGATCTGGGTTTGGATTTGGATTTTCAACTTTCTCTTGATCATCAGCCATTCTTCTCTCTTGTCTCTTATATTTTCGTCTTCTTATCCTACCAAATTGTTCTATCTCTGATTCAAAAGATGCCAAACTTTCTCCCAAACTACGCGTACTTGGCATGCATACGCTAGAAAGAAAACTCAATGAATAAGCAAGAAAAATATGTTAATAACAAGATAATATAAATAATAAAATAAATAAAAATAAAAATAAATCTAAATAACATGTGAAATATAATTGCACGTTTTCTAGAAATTAAATCTCTAGAACACAAGTATCTTCCCCGGAAATTTGATCCTTAGAACGCTATTGCCTTCCTCGGTAATGGTACCAAAAACTTATTCGCCACTTTTCTACTAATAAGTTTAATAATTTGTTCACAAGATTTGGCTATATATTAATGGCACCAAAAACTTGTTCACGTAAGGTGTAGGTGTTATTAGTACCTCTTATCAAATAGAAAAATGATGATAACTTCAAGTATACAGTTACGATGTATTTTTTAAAGATATCGAACCCATAGGGAAGGAACAAAGTCTAAAGATCAATAAGGAAGACAGAATAAAGAAAATAAAATAGATTTGATATTTTGGATAGGAGGGTTAGAATGAAGAATGAGTAAATATAGATATGAAAGATTAGAGAATATAAAGGTATAGATTTTCCCTACGAAATAAGGATAGCAGAGAAAACATGCAAGTTCAACAAAGATGTTACAATTTCCTAAACTAATCTAATAGACTCGGTTCAATATATCTAGATGTTCAATTATTCGCTGCAGAGTGACACATGAAATAACTTTTCTAAACCTAGAGCAAACGAATTAAGATAATTATATAAACCTGGACAACGTCAATACTATGTTAGTACGGGTCGCTCTCACATAGCCACATTTAGTAAGTTACCATTCCAAAAATGTTAGCTCACTAAACAGCATTATATCATAGATCCAGTGATTATACACGATATTGTTAACCCCGAAACTACTCTTAAAATTAACTCCAACACATATAACTTGATTAATAAAAAGACTTAACACGAAATACGCATTTTGACACATAGACATATCATAAACTTCGAAATAGAAAGTATAAGTAGAAAGCAAAGCAAATTTGTAAGGTATGCAAGTGAAAGCTAAAGTTGATCAAACTGAATCCACTCTTTAATGGGAGTTATCAATTCCCACAATTCTTACGTCTACTTTGAATTTGGTCTCGGCTGGTATGGAACATCCACTAGGATGCTATTCTTTGCGAATATCGAACAAATGAATATTGAAGAATGAAAACTTTTATTGATATTTGATTTGCAAGTACACTTATACAACAATTGCTTGAGAATATAGAGAAATCTAGTGATCGAAATAAGTATTCGAATCACTTAAACAATTTCTCGCTAACACTTATGAACGTAGAGAATTATCTACCTATACACACACTATATCTCTCTCATGCGCTCTAATATTTTCCCTCTGCTTGATTGCATGAAATTATAAGGTTTGGAGCCCTATTTATAAAGTTCAAAGGGTTGCGTCTATCCATACGAAGAGTTGTGTCCAATGGTGAATGATTGCATCACTTCATTATGATTGGTTGAGAAGCTTCAATCTAATCCATAATGGATAGGCAACTTTCCATGATTGGTTGAATTCTGATAGGTGTCTATTCGTTGGTAGTTGATGGCGGTTGATCGTCCTTATCTGGCGATTAGTAGTTAAGAAGATTAAACAAGAAAACCATCCAAGTCATAATCGCGTTATTCAAGTCACGATCGTGAATCTTTGATTAATAGATTTCTATTTTGAAGAACAATTCATGACCGCGAATGGTTGTCATGACGATGAATTGCATTTTTCTTAAGAATTCTCCTTGTAACTTCACCGATCTTTGACAGCTTCGATCCTAAGCTAAATCTTTAAGTTCCACACACGTTTTTGCACCTTTTTCACTCTTTTTTCATAGAATTACAGTTTAGATCATTTCACTCCCAAAATTTACCTAGTATCTGCATTTGCATAAAAAACAATTACATAACACGTGAAATATTTTATGTGAGGTATAAAAATGACTTAAATTATAGTGTTTAGTGTATAAAATTAATATGAAAATAAGTGTAATTATACTCTTATCAATATGCACTCGAATAAAGAGTTCCTCTTTGTGTTTATAACATACCATGGTAAATTAGACCATTCTAAGCTTATCACCTAGGGATCCTCTTTCAAAGGGAAACCCTCGCCTATATTGACACACATTTTAATGAAAAAAGTGGCCAGAGTAGCATCCATTTCTAAGAGTTTTTAAACTAGTCCCTGTGATGTGTATGGAAAAGAGTGAACAATTTCCAAATTCTGAACTTAGCTTGAATGTTCTTAAAATGATTTAGTAAAGGATCATCTTCCAAAACAACTTCATAAAAATGAGGTTAATGAGGGGGATCATCCAAAATAGCTTCATAAAGATGATATAATCAGCCATTGAGAGTCACCTTGAAGACTCCTTCATCCAAAACCCTTATTTTAGCTGCAGACTGGAACAAGTAGTTGGGAACAGGATGCAACATGGAGGTATCTTTAAGCTCAGAATTTTCAAGATTGACTAGGTCCAAGTTCACTATGCCCATGTTTCATTCTTTCAAAATTTCCTTCTTCCTCATGTCAGATTATAGGATATAGTTGTTAAATTGATCGGAGCAAGAGATTCACTTCCAACAATATCAACAAGCTCAGTTACGTCACCCATAATTATGGTGAGGGTGGCGGTCGACTTCACCATTTCATAATCTGATTTTTCCTTGATCATTAGCTCTAAAATAATATAATGAACCTTGAAATTTAATTGCATCAACATCGCAAAAGAAAAGTTCAATGGCAAGCCCAATCTGATGACATTCACCTAATACACTCTAGTGATAATCATGCACTCAATATGCTCTGCCTTCTCAAAAATTTTCATGAAGATCTCAAAGTCATCTAATTGAAGGTGATGAAGGTAGCCAAGAAATAAGCCTCTAACAAGAAAGGTAGCTTGAGTCTTGAAGTCAGGCTTAGGGTGAAGCAACACTTGAAAAAAATCCATCAGTGGCAGTATTCATTCTAACTTTCCCTATACCTTTTCTTGCAACTAAGTAACTTGGTCAAACCGATCCTTCGCTTCTCATTATAAAATGAGTTGCCTTCAGAATACTTGAGATAACATCTCCCAATTATGCTTGATATTTATAGGCAGACCCATGAACCAATCAGATGGTATTCCTGCAAGCGAACATGGAAATAAAGAAGCTAAAGCTTGATTTGATAAACCTTTCACTTTTGTCATGGATTCAAAGTGGATGATGAGAAAATATAGATATCCTTTTCCATAATAAATAGGGATCCCTGCCAAAATGTATCACGGCTTTGAAAACTTAGGAGGTGAATTACCTCTATCTGAGCTAACTTCATCATGTAAAGAATTCATAACAAATTTTGGTGGTAAACAATTCAAATAGCTAAATCTGGACTCATCCCTAAATTAATAATTATTTCGAATTGAGTTAAAGGATTTTTAAAAGTACTCAGCTTGAAAGTGAGGGATTGAATCTTCTTCTCTTTTACCAATTACTAAATGTTCTTAGAAGCTCGTAATTATTCGTGTGATGGACATGAACAACATATTAAGTTCAGAATTTTCTCCACTCATTAGCCTTTG
The DNA here is from genome assembly GCA_949673415.1 of Euphorbia schlechtendalii. Classification (NCBI taxonomy): domain Eukaryota; kingdom Viridiplantae; phylum Streptophyta; class Magnoliopsida; order Malpighiales; family Euphorbiaceae; genus Euphorbia; species Euphorbia schlechtendalii. Next base: position 4,469 of record CATIWQ010159926.1, read on the forward strand.
GTTGAGTATAAGGCTTGAGATAATCGAGAAACTTGAGCTCCCAAAGCATGGTGAACAATCGAGTCAAATTCAAGACATAAGATGAAATGCCATTGTGAATTCATTCATGGATCAGATAGTTGATACCTTCATGGGCTGCATAACTTGAATGGTTGTTTGAGCACTAGCTCACTTTGGCTTGGCGGGAGCGGGAGTGGAATTATCATTATCATTCCTCTTCTTGTACCATATCTTGCCTTGGTTTGAGTTAGAGGCATGCTCAATCCTTTAAATTCTCTTCACTTTCTCAGCCTTAACATGGATATCAGTATAGCTTGAGCACTCATCAGCTCCTAAATGCAACTTTTAGAAAAGGAGAGCTCCATCTAACTACTTCACAATAATCTCGGAGAGATTAAGACTATCTTTTAATAGATTTTGCATAGCCATCCAATGCCCGTAGTAGGTTTTGAAAGTTTCACCTAACCTTTGCTTAATTGCTTATAGATTCTAAATTTTTGTTTTCATCTACATGTTGAAACCTAATAATTGATAAAAGCTTCAAATAGATGTCACCAATCATTGGCTATCTCATTAGGAAGATTGTTAAACCATTCATTAATGGGAACTCTTAAAGTGGTTATAAACATCTGAGCCAAAACTTATCAATTAGTCTCCTTTCTCTCATAATGGTTTGGTAATTCTTGATGTGTGATCGAGGATAATTCACACCTTTATACCTTATAAGCTTCAGCATCACAAAGTTATCGAGAATCCAATCTTACTCCCTTACTTGGCTAGTCGATTGAGGATACATAGAATTTAGATTAGCTTATGCGGTAAGAAATTGCTACCCCAAATAAGAAATCTTGGGGGAAATTCCTTGAGGAATAGGCCCTTCAACTCCTTGACTATAAATCACATCAAGTTATATCCTAGGGGCAATTAGGTGGTGAAATGATTGATGACTATAAGGCATGCCCCTCGGAGAGACTAAGAATTGAGGGGTGGTCTGATACTGAGAGTAAGCCTGAAATGTATTCACAAAAGTGGTTGGTTTGGGAGCGGAGCCTTGATAAAGAGGTTCCCATTAAATAAGCACAATCAACAACTTAGAGGTGAACTCCTAAGATGAAGAAATATTCATCGAAGAATGAATTGGAGGAGCTCTTGATAAGTGTATAATTACACTTATTATCATGACATTTTCAATCATAAAACGATATGGTTTTGATTCATTTTATACTTCATATAAAAGATTTCACATGGTATGTAGTTGTTTTTTATGCAAATATAGAAACTAGGTAAATCTTGAGAGTAAAATGATCAAAGATAGAATTCTATGTAAAAAGAGTGAAAAAGGTGCAAAAAGATGCGTGGAATACAAGGATTTGTCTTAGGATTGAAGCTGTCAAAGATCGGCAAAGTTGCAAGGAAGAATTATGAAGAAAATCATGGTTCATGATCATGACACCCATTCGTAATCGCGACTTGTTACTCTTCATAAGAAAAAAGTTACAAATCATTATTCATGATCATGCATTGTGATTCGCACTCGCGACTTGTGACGGTTATTGGTTATCTCTTCTCAACTACCAACCGCCAGATAAGAATGATCAACCGCCATCAACTGCCAACTGAAAAGACACCTTTTGGAAGTTAACCAATCATAAAAAGGTGTCTTTCCATTGTGGATGAGGATGAATCTTTGCATCTAATCATATTGAAGTGATGCAACCCTTAGCCAATGGACATGACTCTTCGTTTGGATAGACGCAGCCCTTCATACTCCATAAATAGAGTTTAAATTCAACCAATTTCGGGACATGGTGTGGGCAATAAAGGTAAGCATTGAATAGTAGTGCATGTGTATGACAAAGAGTGAAAATATATAGATTTCGCTACGTTCAAAGTCTTATTGAGAAAGATGTATAAGTGATTCGATTCTTATTTCGATTACCAGATTTCTACATAAATTCGAGCGATTATTGTATGAGTGTAATTGTAAAGCACTTATCAATAAATGTTTTTGTTCTTCAACATTCTTTTATTCGATATTCACAAAGAATAGCATCCTAGAGGAAATTCTGTATGAGTCGAGATCGAATTCAAAATAGACGCAGGAATTGCGGGAATTGACGACTCTCATTAAAGAGTGGATACGGTTTGATCAACTTTTGCTTTCACTTGTAGACCTTACAACTTTACTTTATTTTCAGCTTATACTTTCTATTTCGAAATTTATGATATGTCTATGTGTCAAAATGAGTGTTTCGTCTTGCGTCATTTATATTAATCAAGTTATATGCTTTTGAGTTAACTTTAAGAGTGATTTTGGGGTTAACAAGATTGTGTACAGTCACTGGATCTATGATTATAACGTTGTTTAGTGAGCCAACATTTTTGGGATGGAAACTTGCTAAATATGGCTATGTGAAAGCGACCCGTACTAAGCATAGTAATATTTTTAACTAGGTTCTTATAAGTGTCATAATTCATTTACCCTAGATTTAGAAAAGTCATCTCATGTGTTGCTCTGCGGTGAATTATTGAATATTAGGGCGTCTAGAACTGTATTTGTTGAAGTTATCTAGTGTATGAAATTTTCTTGATAATTTTGCTTGTTTTTCTCTACTATACTTGTTTTAAGGAATTATCTATATAGTTTACATCTTCTCTGATCTGTTCATGCATCTGTCTATTCATCAATCTATCAACCAAACCAACCAAATCCTAAAATTTATCTTATTTCTTTTACTCTGTAACTCTAGTTGGTCTTTAGAATCGAATTCCTTCCCTATGGGATCGATATCTTTTAAAACTACATCGAAACTGTATAATTGCAGTGATCACCATTTTTCTATTTGATAAGCGGTATTGAGAAAACCTGTTCATATTTTGAACTTTTAACTTATCGGTAGAAAAGTGGGGAACAAGGTTATGGCACCGTTACTGAATATAAGCCTATCGGAACGAGTATAGTCAAAATCTTACGATCAAGTTTTTGGCACCGTTACCGAGGAAGGTAAGTGCGTTCTTAGAAATAAAAATTTAGAGAATACAGTATATTTTCCTAATATATCTATTTGTTTCTTTCTTAAACTATATAATTTGTCAATCCTAACTTAGATGTGAAAAAGAATATGAAATAATCATCTTGGAGGTGATACGTCATATTATTACTTCTGAATTATCGATAAATAGAAGAAATTCTTCTATTTTTCCTATACACGTTCACGACCCTCTTTCGCGCTCTTGAATCCCTTATAAAAACTTTATGTTTCTCAAAATCTGTAAGTCACGATCGCAACAAATAATCATGATCGCAACTTGTGTGATAACTGCAGCAGTTTAGCAATTATTCGACTGTCATTCCTCACACCTCTATAAAATTGATGTACGTGTGTTCATCTATTACTCACTTCTACAATTTGAATCTCTACCTTTCTAATTATAATTCTATTCCAAATCTAAAATTACCTTATTCATTTCAGAATTTCTTTCATTTTATAATGGTTTTCATAAATAAATCCAATCTAGTTCCTCCAACAAACCTACAAGAGTGGTACGAGGCTCCATTCCCTATCCATTCTCATGAGGAAGGAGATCATTTTGAGGCTATCAAGGATGTTGAATACAAGAGTTCCTATACCATTCATAGGAATAGTTTCATTAACCTTGGAATTTATGACAGAGTAATGTATTATCTGAGAATTCTTAACTTTATCATTTACTCAAATTTATCTCTAGGGAACAGTGTGAACAATTATATGGAGATGTTTGTCACATTAGTGTGGAAGAATGATAGGAAGAACTGCCTAGTCTATCATCATCATAGGAAAGAATATAAGTTAAAAAGGAAAGTTCTGGAAAAGTATATGGGATTTCCAATGGATTGCTACAACAAGATGCTTCCTGGATGGATCCCTTACAAACATGGAATCGCCTGATTGGCTAAACCTAGTTCAAACAAGAATCTACCTATAGTTGGTGGATTCATGATTCTTGTTTGCTCGCATTACGCTTTTACTTAAATGGAGCATTTTTTGGCCAGTCAACTTTTGATCTTGTAATTCCAGAAGAATTGTTTGTGGTGGAAGCAATCTGGAATGGCACACCTGTTGATATTTCAAGGATTATGATGAAGACGCTCATGTATACCATGAAAAATCACAGAATGATAGAATAGAGGTGTCAAACGATGGCAAATCTGTTATGCCAGATTGAGAGAATGCCCTATGCCACTGAAGTCTTTATTGATGAAGATGAAATTCCAGAGTTAACTACAGAAGTTTTCTTCGAATATGGATTTGTTTTCAGGTGTATTAGAGATGATAGGATCACCCATAATTGGAAATCATGGGAGGAGAGAGTGGAAGCTGACAGACAACGAGAAAGGGAAATCGAGAGGGAGGAAGAACGAAGTGCAACCAACCTCCAGGGAAGGTTGAATGAACTTTTAGAGGTGCAAATCTTGATTCATAGGAAAATTGATGATATTCATACTCTATTATTTGATGTCGAGTGAGATCTACAAGAATCTTATTATAATATCAACCTGTTGATAGAATAGCTTTCCTCTAAATAAATTATTCGATTTTCACTTAGATTTAAGATTTTGTATAGTTTGATGTTTATTTGTTGTTTCTTGTTTGTTTTCCTGTTTATTTGTTTAATTGTGTTTGTCATATGTTGAATATGAATATAATATTTATTTTATATTTAACATGTTTGTTTTTCTTTGTTTTTCTAGGATTAAGTCTAAAAATTAAAGAAATAGAGGAATTAAAGTAGGTCGTGACATTGTGCAGTAAAACCTTCTATTCCTATTATGAAGTAAGTCACAATCACGATAGGCCTTCGTGATCGCGACACGGGCATAATATTACCATTACAGATTGCTATTCAACATGCGACAGATGGCTTAAACTACCATTAATAGCTAGTTTGAAGGAAAAACGGCTATATTGACTATTTTAACCAATCAATGACCTATTAGAACTCTATACAAAGGTCTAGATTGAATCCATAGCCACCATAACCTTCTACAAAGCTTACAAAAGTTCTGATTGTCACCACCATATTCAAAAACCTTTCTTTCGACCTTTACTTCAAAACCAGTATTCCTCGTTTTAAGGTAGCCGCCAATAGAAAAGAATTCCCAAACTACCAAAAAGAATATGATTGTCCTTTTCCCATTCCATCATGTGAAGAAGGGAAAAGATTCCAAGTTCTGAAGAAATTGGAGATCAATAGTATGATTTTTCTTGATTTGATTTTCTTGGAGACTTTAGGCCTCCATGAACAAATGGGGATGTATCTTGATGATCTTGGTTTAAGCAAATTTGTGGGAATGCGATTTCCACAAAATCGTGATTGGATTTTAGAAGGTCTAGTGACATTCAATTTTGAAGATAAAAGGAAGAGGGCGATTCAATTTCGCATCCAAGGTAGACATTACACCGTCACAAGAGAGATGATGGGAACTTGGTTCAGATTTGAAATTAAAAATTCATCTAGCATGATAGATTCTTTTCAAGCAAATCGGCTATAGGCATATTTAACAGGTAAGAGAGTTTTCGATCCCAAAAATTCCCCAAATAAACTTATTAAGGATGAGTGTATTCTTCTACTACACAAATACCTTTCCACTTTGGTATTTTGTTGAGTAGAAAACACCAAAGTCCAAAAGAGAGATTTGTTTGTTCTTTCTTGTGCATTAAATAAACAAAAAGTGAAATTTGTGGATATAATATGGGATATGATGAAGAAGAAATCTTCAAGCATGAGGAACAAGATTGGGGTGGCCGAAATTATCACCGCTATCATCTTAACAAACTCCCCTATGTCCAACAACCGGGTGAGTATTTTCGTTATATGGATGGGAATTACTTGAAGAACACTGGACTTCTTCAAGAGAACGATAGTGTTCCAAGAAGTTAATCTCGACTAGTGAAAATTCTTCTGTTGCCCGTCTGATCCAACTGCTAGACATCATCTTGGCAAGGCTCCGATGATCAAAGAAGAAGATGAAGAAGAAGAAGACGAAGCTCCGGAAGATTAGAAGGCGAGTATGCAACAGAAATTGAACAATTACCAAGTGAAACTTGGAGTAATGAAAAGAGACATGAAAATTCTAAAGAAAAGTAATAAATCGATGCTTCGAAAATTATTATCTTTCTTTAAAAAATAAAATTGTCAATTTACTCCTAGTCCCCCAGATTCTCCTTCTCAATGAACAAGTTTACTTTCTTCTTTTCTTTATTTTTCTTTTTCAAATTTTTAGGCTTTTTGTTTATTTTTAGTTTTTAGATTTTCAATTTAATAAAGTCACTCACAATGAGGACATTGTGTTCTTTAGTGTGGGGGGGGGGGGGCAATTGTAAAATCCCAAAAATCCAAAAAAATTAAATAAAATTAAAAAATTGAAGAATTTGAAAATTTTTCATTATTTTGTGTTATTTACACATTATCCATAAGTAAGCTATACTAACATATGTTCCAGGGTTATTGTGAGTGTTAGCATATTTTGAACAAATTGTTTCAAATATGACCACACGTTGAGAGTGTGAGCATTTTCGCACAACATTTAAAATTTGGCAAGGATGAGCGATGAGCAACATTCCAAGTAAGTTTCGATATATATTTCAATGCAACATGAATTAATATAAGTTATATAGTTTTAGTTTAATGCTACCGATAAGTTTTAAGTGGAGTAATATCTAGTAGTGTTCTTACTATGAGTTTTATATGCTATTTTCGAATATGTCCTATAAGTATTGAGTGTATTTAAAGTGTTGGGAAACTATAGCCATAATACTTTGAAAGTGATTAATAAAGGATGAGGGTATTAAGAGAGAAAAATCAAAAGAAAGAGAGGATAACCAATGAGTTATGCAAAAGGTGAGGAATGGTACAAAGAAGAAACTACAACCATTCAATGAGTGAAAAAGAAAAGTAGCATAACACGAAAAATGGATGCAAAGTAAAAATATGTACTTAAAAAACATATGCTTAAAAGAAAAAAAATGAGAGAAAGTGGTATGGAGCATAAAATGCAACCACTAAAAAAAGGAGAGAGTGTTATGGAGCATAAAATGCAACCACTAAGAGTGTTTAAGCATCCTAGGTTACCTAAAAATTCCTTGAGATTAAAATTTCCAAAGTGTGCTCCCTTTGTCCTTTATACTTTATACTATACTTGAGAGAAGGAAATTTTCGAGTAAGCATATAACACTTATATGAAGATGCAATTAGGTTGACCCTCCATTGAAACAAAGGTATGCAACTGAACTATATAAATTGCACATTGCTAATTTGTGGGAAATTTTGAACTTTTACTTGAATTTTATTCAACGTGGGAATGTGGTACTCACTACAATAATCTTTCGCCAAATGAGGTACGAACTTGAATACTATTTTATACACTTCTGTTGTGTTTACCTTGAGGATAAGGCAAAAGTTAAGTGTGGGGGTGTGATAAGTGTATAGTTACACTTATTATCATAACATTTTCAATCATAAAATGATATGGTTTTGATTCATTTTATACTTCATATAAAAGATTTCACGTGGTATGTAGTTGTTTTTTATGCAAATGCAGAAACTAGGTAAATCTTGAGAGTAAAATAATCAAAGATGGAATTCTATGTAAAAAGAGTGAAAAAGGTGAAAAAAGATACGTGGAATACAAGGATTTGGCTAAGGATTGAAGTTGTCAAAGATCGGCAAAGTTGCAAAGAAGAATTATGAAGAAAATCATGGTTCATAATCATGACACCCATTTACAATCGTGATTTGTTACTCTTCATAAGCAGAAAGTTACAAATCATTATTCACGATCGCAACATGTGATTCGCGCTCGCAACTTGTGACGGTTATTGGTTATCTCTTCTCAACTGCTAACCATTGGATAAGAACGATCAATCGCCATCAACTACCAACCGAAAAGATAACTTTTGGAAGTCAAAAAATCATAAAAGGTGCCTTTCCATTGTGGATGAGGATGAATCTTTGCATCCAATAATATTGAAGTGATGCAACCCTTCACCAATGGACACGACTCTTCATTTTTATAGACATGACCCTTCGTACTCTATAAATAGAGTTCAAATTCAACCAATTTCATGGCATGGTGTTGGCAATAAGTGTAGGCATTGAATAGTAGTGGGTGTGTATGATAGAGAGTGAAAATACATAGATTTGGCTACATTCAAAGTCTTAGTGAGAACAATGTATAAGTGATTCGATTCTTATTTTGATCACTAGATTTCTACACAAATTCGAGCAATTGTTATATGAGTGTAATTGCAAAGCACTTATCAATAAAGTTTTTGTTCTTCAACATTCTTTTATTTGATATTCACAAACAATAGCATCCTAGCGGAGGTTCTGTACTAGTCGAGACAGAATTTAAAGTGGACACAGGAGTTGTGAGAATTGATGACTCCCATTAAAGAGTGGGTACAGTTTGATTAACTTTAGCTTTCACTTGCATACCTTACAACTTTACTTTGTTTTCTGCTTATACTTTCTATTTCGAAATTTATGATATGTCTATGTGTCATAACTAGTATTTCATCTTGCGTCATTTATATTAATCAAGTTATACGCTTTCGAGTTAACTTTAAGAGTGATTTCAGGGTTAATAAGATTGTGTATAATCACTAGATCTGTGATTATAACGTTGTTTAGTGAGCCAACATTTTTTGAATGGTAACTTGCTAAATATGGCTATGTGAGAGCGACCCGTACTAAGCATAGTAATATTGTTATCTAGGTTCTTATAAGTGTCATAATTCGTTTACCCTAGATTTAGAAAAGTAATCACATGTGTTGCTCTACGGTGAATTATTGAATATTAGGGAGTCTAGAATCGTATTTGTTGAAGTTATTTAGTGTATGAAACTTTCTTGATGATTTTGCATTTTTTTCTCTACTATACTTATTTTTAGGAAATATCTATATAGTTTACATCTTCTCTAATCTGTTCATGCATCTGTCTATTCATCAGTTTATCAACCAAACCATCCAAACCCTACAATTTATCTTATTTCTTTTACTCCGTAACTCTAGTTGGTCTTTAGAACTGAATTCCTTCCCTGTGGGATCGATATCTTTTAAAACTACATCAAAACCGTATACTTGTAGTGGTCACCATTTTTCTATTTGATAAGCGATATTGAAAACACTTGTTCATATTTTGGACTTTTAACTTATCGGTAGAAAAGTGGGGAACAAGGTTATTGGCACCGTTACTGAATATAAGCCTATCAGAATGAATATAGTCAAAATCTTACGATCAGCTCCCATATTAAGATATGTCGGTGAGACATTCATGAAAGGTGAGATTATTGTTGAACAAAATGCATTCTAAAAATCCTAGGATGAAAATGAGTAGGTAGTGTTTTCCTAAACAAGCCATACTAAAAAGCACCAAGAGGATTTTGACTCGGACGACCTTGAAATCCTGAACTCTGACTTGGAAGAAATTGGTCAAACTTCCCAGCTTCAGCAATTAATTGATATCGATTAGCTTGGTTAAAGTCGGATATGAGATAGGTTGGAAATTGGAAGCATTACATTGATTCACAGCGAGGTAGACTCGGACGGGCCCCAATTAGAATTGTGTATCACCTTGAGGCTGATGTTGTCCCAAGCCTTGATGTGGTGATTCAGACCTAGATATCCTATCTGAATCCCTCTCCTAAGCTAGAAAACCCTCATGGAGGTTTGGTTTGGCCTGTTCAAAGTGTGCAATGGCTAGCATTCTCACAATAGTTGTATTGGTCTCACTTCCATTCTAGGTGTGAGTACCCCCTCCTAAGTTAGGGTCATCTAACTACTGATCATCCAAATGATTGAGATCTTCCCCTGACAGATTAACCATGATTCTCGCTGATTCTATCTAATTGAAACATGACTCATCACTCAAATTTAAATGTGAAATCCCTTCTATCTAGTCATGTTGACCTTACTGATAATAGATTAAGGGGCTCTTTCTATCTTTCACACACTAAAGGCCAAAACAAAATCAAATCAGGACATGCATATCTTTATGTTTTATGAATGTTATGATGTTCCTTAAAGGGATTTTCAGACACTCATGAAGTGATGTAAGGATTTCCAAATTTTTAGGGATTAGGGTCAAGAGGAGTCAATGTGATCCCTGAAAGAGGCATACTTAGTCATGGTGAGTGATGTGATGATGTTTGGTTTTAAGTGTGGGTTGAGGAATAGTGGTAATGCCCTACTATAATAACAATCCAATGTTATAATAAACTTTAGTGTGTTAACTTTTATTTTAAGGTAAACGGTGTGCTAAACCTTTAGGATATGTAGACTAATGATGAATTGATGCTTATGATTATTTATGGTAACCAATGAGGTGAGTTAAATGAATGAATTGAGTATGTCATTGACTCAAAATTTGCAGTTTTTTTTATGCGGATTGGGCATCGTATATGTGGGTATGTCATGATGATACATTCCCTAAGGTGTCACAACCTCGACCGTCTCTAAGGTTTAATGAATACCGATGAGGTGCTTTATGATGTTTTGGGTTCTATTAATTACAATATCATGATATTTCATGAGCGCCCTAAAATCCAAACTAAAAAGAATAAGTGTGTGAGTTAGTTTCTTCATAAAAGAACATGGTTATTATGATGTACGTGGTGTGGATATCATTCAAATATATGAAAATGGATGGCACAAAGAGGATCAAACACATAATACATAGCATGCATGCAATAATGATATTCTTTCAACCATACATCTCTTACAAAATATAGGTTTAGGCTTCTAAATCTAGGATTGGGTCTCCTTAACACCACCAGGATTTTAAGGGGCAAACATGCATAAATCACATAGAGACGTTTTGGTACACCTTGAGAGAAGTTATTATTGGGATGCTATATGAGTTCGGTAAAAGGGTTGTTGATAGAGAAAGTTATTGTTTCACTATGATACACTCTAATCCTTTCCCCAAATAGGTTTTAATAAGAGAGGTACATGAAATATGGCAACAAGTGATCCACTCACTAAGCATCCTCGATCCCCATGGGATCATAAGTGATAATTCCATGAGCTTTGCTTTGGTACCCTAATCTCAGGACAAAGCAATCTAATACGTATGCTTTGTTGAAATATTTTAAAAGTGCATAAACTTGTTTAACTACTTTTCAATTCTCATCAAAATCTTTTAAACTTTTTAATTTGAAAAATAAAGATCTATAGTGGAGTCACCACTATGAGTAAATGATATTTTCCATCTGTGCAGCAACCGCGAGGCGCCAACCCTGTCAAGTGGGGCCTGGGGTTTTTATTATGAAAATGGAGGATGGAGAGGAAACAAAACAGGTGTTAATAGACTTGAGGCCTAAACATCTAACTTGATTAGCTCTTCAAGATACTCGGTACATCCTAGATCCATTAATCCTAAACCGCATCATAATACAGAGATTCGAGGGGTGAATGAGTTATTAAATTCACCAGTATCTGAGTTAATATTACATACACATGACCACCTTTATCTTATTTTGATTTAAATCTAATCATTTTCGATCTATAGTTAGCAATTTATAATCATTCACACGCAGAAAGCGATAAATGAATAAATAAGAAATTGAAAAGTGCCCAACCTAAGGGGGATTTAATACATATGGGAAAGGGGATACAAATGGTCCTAAATACAAAATATTTACAAATACATTTGATTTTACCATTGCGATACCCGAAGGGTTTACATGAATATAACCTAAATCAACCATCATCTACAAAGGGTTTACACGAATATATCACAACATTATGGCATAGTTAATAAAATAAACAAGACTCAATTAGCATGCATAAGTTAAATTGGGGTGATTGTTAAATAACATCGTGATTTCAATGGTTTTGCAAGAGAAAATTCGAGTTTTCAACGCTGGTTTCTGATAAAAGTATCAGTTTTAGACTCGATTATCTTGCAAATTTTATTATTGAATATGCCACATGGTATTGTGTTTCTTCTGATTTTAGGGAACATATGTTTCTCATCATGGGGGTACCCTAAAACAACATAAAAAAGAGATAAACTAGGTAAAAAAAGATGAAAAATACATTTTGTCTAAACAACTAGGTTGGTACCCTCCTTGGTTGTTAAAACTGGCCTAATAGGTGAGGCCGGTATAGGCTTATAGAGGGTGGCACCGGTTTATTTGGGTGGGTTCAGCCCTTTTGAAAATAAAAAAGAAGAACTGTATGAATCCAAGCTAAATAGACTAATACCCCCCCTTAAACCCTGGACCGATTTAATAAAGAGGTCAATATTGGCCTTAAGCTGGTACCCCCGTCATTAGTTAGGCCAATTTTAGCCTCAAGGGGAGGGTACCGGTCTGATCTTCGATTCAAACACAAAATGAGTTAAAAACAAAAAAAATGCACAACAACTAACCAGGAGTATCCAAAGCTCAAAATATTGCCCCTTTGACGTGAATCAACTAGTTTGGGAGATATAAATGCCTTGAAGAAGATCTTCTAAGCCCTTTTTGATGATTTTGGTAGATTTGGAAAAAAAGAAAGGTAGAAAGTTGATTTTTAGGAAGGATAAGGAAACCAAAGATTAGAAAAACGTGTTATAACTTTCTATAAAACCAAAAGAGAAGAGAGATTTAAGAAAAAGTAAGGAAAATAGAAGAAATGTAGATCTTTTCAAGTTTTTTTCCCAAAAATCTCTAGAAAACTCACTTTCTCTCAAGAAACACTCTCTAATTTTTTAAAAATGTAGATGAAACCCTTAAACCCTAATTTTTAGAGTTTATATATGGGTTTAAATTGGTTCCAAGAATTATTGACATTGAAAAAATGTATTAAAATGAAATGAGGGTTTTTTTAATTGCCAAATTCGATCTTTGAGGGGGCTTATTAGGCTGGTACTAGCTTAGTTCTAGGACCAATTCCAGCCTCACCTAAAAGTGACAAGTGTTAAAACAACTCTTATTCTAGTATAAAATTTTTCATTTTCTTGGTGATTTTACTTTCATTTTAAAGAATTCATGTGGTATATAGTTTTTTTTATGCAACTACAGTTTTTAAGTGAAATGGAAAGTCAAAACACTTAGAATTGGAATTTAATACGAAAAGTGTATAAAATGATGTAGTCGTATGCAAATTAGAGTCAAATATTAGTGATTTGAACAGAGCTCGAAGTGGCTAAGTCTAGAAGAAAAACTATGAATGTTCGCAACCACAATCAAGGCTCGCACTCATGATATTGAATAATGAGAAATATAATGTTTTGGAGGACAAAGTCATGATTGGGCCATCCTATCACGGTCATGATATGCCAAAATATTCTTGCAGATAAGTTTCTTCTCAAATGACTTTTCAACCATGGAATGCCATAACCACCAACTAAAAAGGCACCTTTTCACCAACCATTGAGGAGTGAATCAACATAACTTTTCACCCTTATACAAGGTGGAAATTTGGCCAACGCAAGTAAAGCATCATAGACAGATTAATTCTTAGTACTATAAGGGAAGACATCTTTTCTTCTTAGGTAGAATATATGTAAACTCGAGCAAAATCACTCTTTGTAGACTACAGCTTATTCTTAAGAGTATATTGTTGTAGTGTTCTTGCAAAACGCTTATCAACAAAATCATTATTCTTCATATTATCTTCTTTATTTACAAGAATTTAGTGCTTTACAAAGTAGACAATTCATACAAATAGTAGATAGGAAGTGAGTAAAGATTCTCACGGTTGGAATTTGACAAACTTCAGTAGAATACGAATTGAATATCGGAGTTCTTGAAAATTCTATTCTCCTTTATCTCATTTACTTCATTTTAGTTTTTATACTTCATGTTTATTTGATTTATTTCTTTTGCATACTCTGTGTTTAAATAAATTTTAAGTTAGTATATTTATCATTGTGTTCTACCATGTTCGGGGTAAATGATCAGTTTTTATATGTGAGTGTATAGGAAGATTGTCTAACCGAAAAGATTGTTATACACACACACACACAAGATATTTAGGGAGGAGCGGAACTTCCTATATACTTCACATTGTGATAAACATAATCAGGTGTGAACCTTTTATGATTAGGCTTCTTGCATGTGTACAAGTGGAACAATTGGATATTCATGAGTGTCATATGATAGTTTTGTACAAGTATATGATGGATATAATTTTTAGAAGCGGAATAAGTGTATCATCTATACTGATTCTAGTTTAAATCGTTCTTTTTTACTTTTTTATCTAATCTAGTGACATAATCTTGATCGACTCTCACTTCGTCGTGGGATTGATATTTTGAGACTACATTGCAATCATATACTTGTGATTTCTACTTTATATTTACTATCGGTATTGAAACCACTTGTGCGATTTTTAACTTTTAAATAGTTGGTATAAGAGTTGCAAATAAGTTTTTGACATCATTGTCAGGGAAGTGCAATAATCATTGAGATTATTCAATTTTCTTAAGTCATGTACGCATTATTAAGTATTCAAATCCTACTATAGGTACAATTCCTTTCAAGATTTTTATCTTAGTTCTTTTTTATTATTTGTTATCTTTTATTTTTCTCTATCTTTCTATTTTATTCTATTATATTCCTAAATAAACTTTAATTAATAAAAATTAGTTAATTAGTGTTCAACGAATAAAATATTTTAAATTTTAGGAATTCGATAAAGTGAATATTAAATTTTCTTTAACTATGTTCACGGTCACGACTCTTGTTCGTGCTCATGACTTTGTCTCGAATTCCTTCTATCTACTTCATTGTGGAAGTTGATAAGTGTATAATACACTTATTTTCATGATAATTTTGCATAATAAATGCTATGGTTTTAGTCATTTTTATACTTCATATAAAAGATTTCACGCGGTATGTAGTTGTTTTTTATGCAAATGCAGATACTAGGTAAATCTTTGGAGTAAAATGGACTAAGGTGGAATTACATGGAAAAAGAGTGGAAAAGTTGCAAAAAGTAGCGTGGAATGTGAAGAATTAGCTTAGATTTGAAGATGAGAAAGATTGGTGAAATTACAAGAAGTGTTGTGAAAAAATGCCATTCGTGGTCGCGACAAATAATCATGGTCGTGACTTATTTCCCTCACAAACAAAATCTACCATACAAATGAGTCACAATCGTGACAGACAGTCACGATCGAGACACGGCCAATTTCTATGCTGTCAACTTCATAACTTCCATCTGCCACATAAGCGAATCAATAACCAATCAACTACCAACGGTTATGGATGACTAACTACCTTTGAAAAGTCAACCAATCATGAAAAGGTGCCTCTTCATTGTGGATAACATCAAGTTTCATCAACCAATCAAAGTGAAAAGGTGCAATCTTTCACAAATGGATAAGACTCTTCAAGTGGATAGATGCAACCCTTCAATGCAACCCTTCAACCCTTCAACCCTTGCAGTTATCATGATTTTTCTGTTTGATAATTGGTGCTGATAAGACCTTTGATCAAGTTTTCGGGCACTGTTGCCCAGATTTTAAAATCCCTTTGGTTCTAGCCAAAAGACTCGTGATAATATTTTATTTATTTTTATCAAGTGGAAAAATGGCGAACAATTTTTTGGCGCCGTTGCCAGGGAAGGCAAGTGCGTTTAGAGATCGAGTTTCAGGATAACGGGCAATTATATTTAATACGTTTGTTTTTCTTAGTTTGTTTTTCTAGGTTATAAGTCTAAAAAATGAAGAATTTGAAGAATTAAAGAAGATCACGACCGCGACATACATCTTGTGCTCGTGAATACCGGGTTTCAAACCTAAATGTTTGTTGTTAAGGAAGTCATGGTCGCGACAGGCCATCGCGATCGCCACATGGATCCTAGATTCTCCTTCTCAATGAAACGGGTTTTCTCTTTTCTTTATTTTTCTTTTTCATATTTTTAGACTAGTTGTTTGTTTTTAGATTTTCAATTTAATAAAGTCTTCCACAATGAGGACATTGTGTTCTTTAAGTGTGGGGGGGGGGCATTTGTAAAAATCCCGTAAAATAAAAAAAATGAATAAAAAAAAATTGAAGAACTTGAAAATTTTTTGTTGATTTTTCTACAAGTTATACATTATCATTTCTTTTACTATACTTACAATTGTCCAAGGTTATGTTGAGTGTTAGGTATTTACAAGTTTGATGTTAGTGCACAACGTTTACCAAATTGGCAAGGATGAGTGGTGAGTAACATTCGAAAGCAACATTCCAAAAGTTACAATTTATGTTTTGATGCAACATGAATTAGTATAAGTTATATAGTTTTAGTTTAATGCTTCCGATAAGTTTAAATGGAGATATATCTAATGGTGTTCTTACTATGAGTTTTATATGCAAATCTCTAATAGGTCCTATAAGTATTGAGTATGCTTAAAGTGTTAAGAAACTATAGCAATAGTAATGCTTTGAAATTGTTCAATAAAGGATGAGGGTATTAATGAAAAATCAAAAGAAAGAGAGGATAACCAATGAGTTATGCAAAAGGTGAGGAATGGTAAGGAGCAGAAACTCCAACCATTCATTGAGTGAAAAAAAAAGAAAAAAAAGCATAGCACGAAAAATGGGTGCAAAGTATAAAGTACTTCAAAAACATATGCTTAAAAGAAAAATGAGAGAGTGGTATGGAGCATAGAATGCAACCACTAAAAAAAGGGGAGTGGTATGAAGCATAAAATACAACCACTGTGAGTGTTTTTAGCATCCTAGGTTACCTAAAATGCCTTGAGAGAAATTGACAAAGTGTGCTTTCAATGTCCTATATACTTTTTATTATGCTTAAGAGAAGGTAATATTCGAAAATGCATATAACACTTATATGAAGATAACTATTCGGTAGGCTCTCAATTAAGAACAAAGTTACGCAACTAAGGCTATATAAATTGCACATTATTAATTTGTGAGAAATCTTGAACTTCTACTTGAAATCTTTTACAACGTGGAATGCGGTATTCACTGCAATAGTCTTTCGCCAAATGTACGAACTTGTTTACCAAATTTATACACTCCTATTGAAATTACCTTGAGGACAAGGCAAAAGTTAAGTGTGGGGGTATGATAAGTGTATAATTACACTTATTATCATGATAATTTTGCATAATAAACGCTATGGTTTTAGTCATTTTTATACTTCATATAAAGGATTTCACATGGTATGTAGTTGTTTTTGATGCAAATGCAGATACTAGGAAAATCTTGGGAGTAAAATGAACTAAAGTGGAATTCTATGAAAAAAGACTGAAAAAGGTGCAAAATGATGCGTGGAACTTGATGATTTGGCTTAGAATCGAAGCTTTCGAAGATTGGTGAAAGTACAATGAGATTTATGAAGAAAACTCAATTCACGGTCATGACAATACCTCGCGGTCGTGACCTGTTCATTTCACAAATAGAATCTGCCATACAAAAATAGTCACGATCGTGACAAACAATCACAATCGCGACACGGTCGATTTCTATTCTGTCAACTTCATAACTTCCATCTGCCACATAAGCGAATCAACAACAAATCAACTACCAACGGTTATGGATGACCAACTACCTTTGAAAAGTCAACCAATCATGAAAAGGTGCCTCTTCATTGTGGGTAACATCAAGTTTCATCAACCAATCAAAGTGAAAAGGTGCAATCTTTCATAAATGGATAAGACTCTTCAAGTGGATAGATGCAACCCTTCAACTCTATAAATAGGGCTCCATTCTCCACCAAATTTCGTGCACACTAAGAGACATAAATTTCGTAAATATAGTAGGGAAGAAATGTAGAGAGAGAGAGAGAGAGTTACAATCTCCTTTCTTAGTTCTTAGTTTGAGAGAGTGAGATTGTAAAGTGATTTGATCATTCAATCACTATATTTCTTTGCATTACGAGCGATTATTGAAAAAGTGAACGACGCGAAGCATTCTTCAATAAAGTGTTTATTGTTCTTCACAATCTTCTATCTCAATTTACAAACTGAATACATGCCGAAAGGAGTGTTCTGCATAAAGTCGAGACCTAAGGTGTGTAGACGCAGGAATTGTGGGAATTGACGACTCCCATTAAAGAGTGGATACGGTTTGATTAACTTTAGCTTTCACGTGCAAACCTTTACAACTTTACTTGTTTCTTCATCTTATACTTTCTCTATAGAAGTTTATGATATGTTTATGTGTCATAACGAGTAATTTGTCTTGTTTTCGTTTACATCAATTAAGTTGCATTCTTTCACGTTGATTTTAAGAGTAGTTTCGGGGTTAACGTGTTTTGATAGTGATCACTGGATCTGTGATTTAACGCTGTTTAGTAAGCCAACTTTTTTGGAATGGTAACTTGCTAAATGTGGTTATGTGAGAGCGACCCGTACTAAGCATAGCATTGATGTTATTCATGTTTTTGTGAATTGATGCGAGTCATTTACCCTAGATAAGAAAAGTCATTTCATGTGTAACTTTATGTGCCGCATAATTGAATCTTAAAGAGTGTAGAACCGTATTGTTGAAAGTCATTTATGTGCATTGTCTTATCTTTGAGTCTTTGCATTCTCATCTTTCGAAACTAGTTTTTAGGAAAGGCATATCTTCTCTACTTTTCTTATTTGCATATCTTTTCAACTTTCACCAATTGTATCTTCAAAAATTATTTAAAAAAAAACCTTCGCATCGTTTTCTTTTCGATTTCTGAACTAGACCTTCCCCGTGGGATCGACATCTTTTAAAACTACATCCCAAATGTATACTTGCAGTTATCATGATTTTTCTGTTTGATGATTGGTGCTGATAACACCTTTGATCAAGTTTTCGGGCACTGTTGCCCAGATTTTTAAATCCCTTTGGTTCTAGCCAAAAGACTCGTGATAATATTTTATTTATTTTTATCAAGTGGAAAAATGGCGAACAAGTTTTTGGCGCCGTTGCCGGGGAAGGCAAGTGCGTTTAGAGATCGAGTTTCAGGATAACGGGCAATTATATTTAATATGTTTGTTTTTCTTAGTTTGTTTTTCTAGGTTATAAGTCTAAAAAATGAAGAATTTGAAGAATTATAGAAGATCACGACCGCGACATACATCTCATGCTCGTGAATACCGTGTTTCAAACCAAAATGTTTGTGGTTAAGGAAGTTATGGTCGCGACAGGCCATCGCGATCGCAACATGGATCCTAAATTCTCCTTCTCAATGAAACGAGTTTTCTCTTTTCTCTATTTTTCTTTTTCATATTTTTAGACTAGTTGTTTGTTTTTTTATTTTCAATTTAATAAAGTCTTCCACAATGAGGACATTGTGTTCTTTAAGTGTGGGGGGGGGGCATTTGTAAAAATTCCGTAAAATAAAAAAAAATGAATAAAAATAAAAAATCGAAGAACTTGAAAATTTTTTGTTGATTTTTGTACAAGTTATACATTATTATTTCTTTTACTATACTTACAATTGTCTAAGGTTATGTTGAGTGTTAGGTATTTACAAGTTTGATGTTAGTGCACAACGTTTACCAAGTTAGCAAGGATGAGTGGTGAGTAACATTCGAAAGCAACATTCCAAGTAAGTTACGATTTATATTTCGATGCAACATGAATTAGTATAAGTTATATAGTTTTAGTTTAATACTTCCGATAAGTTTAAATGGAGTTATATCTAATGGTATTCTTACTATGACTTTTATATGCAAATCTCGAATAGGTCCTATAACTATTGAGTTTGTTTAAAGTGTTAGGAGACTATAGCCATAATACTTTGAAATTGATCAATAAAGGATGAGTGTATAAATGAAAAATCAAAAGAAAGAGAGGATAACCAATGAGTTATGCAAAAGGTGAGGAATGGTACGGAGCAGAAACGGCAACCATTCATTGAGTGAAAAAAAAGAAAAAAAAAGCATGGCACGAAAAATGGGTGCAAAGTACAAAGTACTTCAAAAACATATGCTTAAAAGAAAAATGAGAGAGTGGTATGGAGCATAAAATGCAACCACTATGAGTGTTTTAGCATCCTAGGTTACCTAAAAATGCCTTGAGAGAAATTGACAAAGTGTGCTTTCAATGTCCTATATACTTTTTATTATGCTTAAGAGAAG